>PVKH010001842.1:0-28981 GCA_004027955.1 Chaetophractus vellerosus
TGGCTTTTTATCACCCTCCCCATTTTAGCCAGGACTCTTTCAATTGCAAGTACCTCAACTCAAAATACCTTAAGCAGCTGAGAAATATTTATTGAATTGCTCACAAAAAAATATATGAAAAGAGCAGGAAGGCAGCTGAGACTTGGGGACACCTAGCACCAGAAATATAAATGTTACCAAGATTATCTCTCTATCGCTTGCTATTGCCACTCTCTGCCTATTGGCCTCATTCTCTTATATCAGATTTTTCTCTGTGGATGGCCTCTTGCAACCTTGTACCTCAAGTCTCACAAAGAAGGGCCATACTTCTTTTAATTCTACTGTGAACAATCCCACGTAAAGACTCTCATAGACATGGACTCTAGACTATAACTGGCAATCTCCATTAGAAGCACATAACTGAAGCAGAAGAAGCTGTTCTACCAAAAATGGGTACAAACGAGATAAAACAATGATTATCCACTAGAGCTCAATCCTTAAATGCTTAGACTACAACACACATACACACACATGCATACACGCAATTCTTCCAATATATGCATTTCCCACATTCTTTCTGCCTATCCTAGCATTTCCCCATAGGAAAAAAAATACTGAGATTATCAACCAGCCACTGCCTCCAGCTTTGATTTCAGTTATGTAGTTGATCATTCGCCTCTTCAAGCCCCAGATATAAAACTTTACGGTCCCGAAACTTTGGGAATAAAAGATAAACATAATCACGCCCAACATTCATGACATAAAGTCATGGAGGAAAACAGACAGCTGTGAAGCCTCTTGTGTTGGGGAAAGGCAACATAACTCAGCATAGGTACCACGCCCTGCTGGACAAGATAGTAAAATGAGGGAAAAATCATGCTAATTCCATGGGCATACATTAATTGACTGATTTCTGTCATGGTTGAGAGAGTCAGGCAACCTTTTTTCCCCAGCTTTATTTTATCCACTGTCCTCCAGTGTCTCTTCTGAGAAGGGTAAGGTGGGAAATGTTTCTGGAGGGGGCTTTTCACCTTAGTAACCCACTTGTTACTATGGAGGAATGGATACCCAGGGATTTTTGGAAGGTTTTGAGCTATTCAACATCCCTGTTTGCCAGTCTTAGTGATTTTCTATCAATTCAGATCCCTTACGTGCTGGTGGGTTCCATCTTAGATGAACCCAGTGCCAGACTCACCACTTCCAGATATGTTATTTATCCATGTCTTTAAATGTCGACTTTGTCTTTGAGGATATTAGTTTGAATTGATTTTTGCACCCTGCTCAAAAGAAAAGAATAATTATAAAACATCAGAAAGTTTGTAACAACAAACTACTACCAGTGTTTAGAATTGAGAAGGGATTAGAGAGAAAGGGGGAACCAGAGGGTTAGTTTTTCATTTCTATACGTCTGTATTTTTGACATTTTTGTAGAAACAATATATTTGTAATAAAAGAGATTGAAAAAGGGGGAATTTTAGGAAAAGCATTATTTTCTTGTATTTAGTCTGTTATAAAAATTTATATATGTATATAAACAATTTATAAGGGAAAGGACTTGACACTTGGTTATCATATAGTACTTAGTCTCAGTTTCTTGACTCTCAAGAAGATGACATGTTTGGTCATTTCAAGAGCAGCTCTTCAAAGAAACAAGCTGTAGACTGATTGTTTTATTACCCCCTAAGTCACTGACATGAATAGGTTTTCTGAAAAATTCAGGCAACTTACTCGGTAGATGAAATTATGAAATTATATTCCTGATTCTGCCACAAGTCGCAAGGCATTTGGCTATGCAGTTCTTCTATAACCTCTCCTCTTTTAGCACCTCTATAGAACCTCTTCAAAAGAATTCTAAATTTATCCAAAGTATAAAGCATTACATGAATGATAAAACTATCCTGACAAGCACTTGATTTTAGCACTTTTCCAAAATACCTTTATGTTATTGCAGTGCTCACATTTTGTTTGATTGTTTAACAGTCCAGCCTTTGAACTCCTTCCTTTGTTGGGGTATCTACCACTATGGGAGTCTTGAGGGAGGCAAGACCCTACCTCCCACAGTGGAAACCAAAAAGGCTTAGTTCCTGCACTCCTTGACTCCAGGATGCTGAGGAGAATTGGCTACCTCCCCCCAGGACTTTGTAATGCAAAGAAGCAGGGACAGTTGAATAGTATTCTTCCACTGTTGCCAATAGAGATGCCTCGGGTCTAGAAGCAGTGATGTCAGGGATAAGAGGGGGTGTGCAGCAACCAGAGTTCTGCAACAGTCAAGGCAGCAGTGTCCTAAGTGCTTCCAGTGGCCTGGTTCAAGTATGGTTCTTCCCTCTGTTGGTTCACACACATTTTCTGAGAGGCTGCTTTTCTTGTTACTCCATCAATTTATAATTTACACAATATACTTCCAATAAGTTATTTTGTTCTCCTTCAATTAACCAGTGAAGGTCGCTGTATAGAATTTAAATTTTAAACTCTTTTGTTACAGCCATTGTGTCAGATTGATTTTCTTGCATGGCCATGAAAAGATCTCCCATCCCTCATTCTCTTCTTACAATGGGACCTTTACACTTCTTCCATCAAGAAATGGGGTCTATGTTTCCTTTCCTTGAACCCGAGTGGGGCTGTGACTGTAAAAAATAACGGCATTATGTGACTTTGGAGGCTGAACTGTATGAGGTGAGAGTGCAACCCCATGGAAGCAATGGGAGGCTTATTCTTAGAATCCAGTCATCATGCCATAAGCAAGCAGAGAGACCACATAAAAAGACCATGAGTAGGGGTTTTGGCAAATAACCCTAGTTCAAGTCCCAGTCCCAACCACCATCACAATGTTGCCATAAGACTTATCTCAAGTGACAACTGCCAAGCTGAGCCCAGTAGACCTTAGAACCATAAGCGGTAATAGAGAAATCATTGGTGTTGTTTTAAGCCATTATGTTTTGATGTGTTTTGTTTCACAGCATTAGATAATTTAAAAAGTTTCTAGTAACTGGAAGTGGGATGCTGCCATAACAAAATCTCTAGGACACACAGCAGTCATTGTCTTTGGGGCCAGGTGGCAAGAAGAAAGTGGGAGAATACTGAGGAAACTGTTAGTCAAATTCAAATGCCTCCAGAAGAGTGTTAGTGGAAGCATAAACAGCTTCAAGAAGACTGTCTGCAAGAACTCAAGCAAAGTAAAGGAATGTCATTGGAAGCCACTAAGTTTTGGGGCAATTCATTAGGCAATTAATTGTTTTTTAATCCTTAAAAATGCAAAACGATTAAGTAAATATTAGAAACTAGGTTTTTTTCTAGAATAGTATCTTAAGGTGATATCTTTCATATAAAAGCTTGTTTTTAAAGATGATATATTTCCTCATTTATATAAAAGTTTGTGAAATTTGTTGCAGTGAATATATGCTTCTCTCTGTGTACACACCCTATCCTCCATTCAGGTTAGTACTTGGGAGGTTCCCATGATTCAAGAAATGTCCTGTCTCCTTTCATGTTGAGAGTATCTATAGAATGAACTACTGCTAAGAGGTTTAAGCTAAGTCAGTGTAAAAATGAGGCACCAAAATACAGTTAGGGAAACAAAGCAGAAGTTTATTTTACTGTCATAAAACGGTCCAGAAGTGAAATGTTCAGAGCTGACAAAGTGGCTCTGCTCTACAAGGTTATCCAGGGATGACAGTTTTTTTCACGTTATTCCTTTTCTACCAACTAAGGTTATCTTCATCCACAGGGTTAACACTACTCAATAGTACCATATTCACGCCGCCACTTGTGGAAAAGAGAAAGAGAGCAGAGTGGAAGGCAAGCAACTTCCTTATTAAAATAGATACCAGAACCATCACATTGACTAAAATTTAGAGCCACTGGCTGCAAAGAAGGTTAGGAAATGTGGACTCTAGCCGAGCAGGTATATACACAATTTTGGCAGACAGACGGGATCATGATCCCAGTTTCCTAGTATTATACTCTCCTGTAATCCCCTGCCCTTGAAAGCGAGCAGGACCTGTGACTTGCTTCTAATCAATTGAATATGGCAATGTGGTGGGTTGTACATGCACGTGATTACATTACTTAAAATTGTAATGTTCTACCTGCCAGGAGACCCTATGGCTTGCTGCCACACAGAGAGGGCTATGCAGCAAGGACATGACAGCCAACAAGGTACTGAATGCTGCCAACAACCTCATAAGGTTGAAAGCATATTCTTGCCCAGTGTAGGATTAGGTGAGAATCCAGACTTGGCTGACAACTTGATTGCAACTTTGCAGAGGACCCAGTTAAGCAGTGCCCAGATTCCTGACCCATAGAAACTATTAGATAATAAATGCGAGTTGTTTGGACAGAGTAGGCCATCCACCCTACTGTTCTGGAAGAGTGCTGGTACCACAGTGTTCTCAGAGGGTGGAGCCTGTGCCCCCAGGATTGTGGGGAGATTGGCCTCAATTGCCAATGCTGAAAGAGGGGGAGCCTTGACCGCAGTGTTCAGGGACAGCACATTGCTGCTACACAAGCACTTAGAAGGGGTGGGGCTGCTGCTCCATCAGTCCCAGAGGGCAAAACATCATTCCATAGATGACTTTCAGATCTTGAAATCTAATGGAATATGCCCCACAGGGTTTCGCAATTGTTTGGGCCCAGTGACCCATTTTCCTCCCAATTTCTCCCTATGGGAATGGAAATGTTTATCCTATGCCTGCCCCTCCCTTGCATATTGGAAGCAGATAACTTGTTCTCTAGGTTTCACAGAGCCACAGACAGAGGAGAACTTTGCCCCAGAGCAGACCACACCTTTAACTGAATTTGAGGAGACTTTGTACTAAGAATGTTTACTGAAATGACTTAAGGCTTTGGGGATATTGTGATGGAATGAATATATATCTCATGTAGAAAGAACATGATTTTTGGGGTCCAGACCTTGGAGTGTGGTGGTTTGAAGCTATATGTACCCCAGAAAAACATGTCTTTAAATCTAATCCATTACCATTATAAGAGGATCTTTTGATGAGGCTACTTCAGTTAAGGTGTGACCCACCTCCATCAGGATGGTTCTTAGTTCTATAACTGGTATCCTTTATAAGAGAATGAAATTCAGACAGGCAGACGGACAGAGATAGCCATGGAAGCAAGAAGATGAAATCAAGGAAACTCGGAAGAGAAGGGAGAAACCAGCAGACACTGCCATGTGCCCTGCCATGTAACAGTGAAGCCAAGGATTGCTGGCAGCCAGCCTCAAAACTCCAGTCCTCAGGGAGAAAGCATCGCCTTAATGATGCCTTAATTTGGACATTTTCTAAGCCTCAAACCATAAGCTAATAAATTCCCATTGTTTAAGCTAAACCATTTCAGGAGATTTGCTTAAGCAACCTAGGAAACTAAAACACTTTCTTTCTAACAACAACAAAATCTAACCAATTTATTTGTTCTTACAGGTCAATTTTTTAAATTAAATATATCGAGTCAAATATGTGATTCGGTGGGTAACTGTAGGGGTCTATATACCTCCAGAGACCCAGAAATTTATCAGTAAGGAGGACATGGGGAAAATAAACATTTTTCCCATGACTGGAGTTTAAAGGAAAATATTGTTTTCAGGTAGAAAAATATGAATTGGGAAACTATGGTTTACTTATGATGTGATTCTATGTTGCACTAATATTTCTGACCCCACATTAGTTGGACAAAAGATACTGTTTCCTTCTTGGTCTTCACCCCAATTTTTAACCTGTATATGTAGGCAATGGAGAAGATAGGAATTAAAATACCTCAACCCATTCCCTCTGTGTGCAGTGGTCTTTTCAGAGTCAAATAGAATCTGTACTTGCTCTCCTGGTAAGGGAAAAAAGAAACAAAAAAAGATTTCTTGGGTTATGGTCCCACCCGTCTCCATTTTATTTTTGCAACTCTACCCCCTCATTTCCTGGCCTGCCTTTCCCCTAAACCACAGGGTCAGATATTTCATGAAGTCCTTTGATTATGCAAAGATTTTGCCAGTTTAGGCTCAAGATGTAAACTGAACTAAAGTCACATAATCACTTTTCCACTGCTGTATCCTTCATTGCTATTATCTGAATGGTCTGAAAATTAAACATTAACTAGAAATGTGGAATAACTGCTAAATTAGATTTGTAATCTTGGGGCACGTTAACTTTATATATCTTAGGCTGCTATACAGAACAAATGAAACAACAGTACACTCAACTCTTTTTTAACAAATCAAATTTTATTGATACATATTAATAAAGCATAAAATTCATCCAAAGTGTACAATCAATTGTATTTAGTATTATCACATAGTTGTGCATTCATCACTTCAATCATTATTGAAGCATTATCATTATTTCAATAATAATAATAATAAACAAAAAACAGACAAACAAACAAGAAAATTCCTCACATCTCAATCTCTCTATCCTTCCCCCACTGTATGTAGCTACTGCTTCTAGCTATTCTATCCAAAATGTATAATCAACTGCTTTGAGTATAATCACAATGTTGTATACCCATCATTTCAAAAATTTTAGAACAATTTTATTACTCCAGAAAGAAAAACTCCACACCCCTTAGCATTCCTTCCTCAGCCCTTCATAACCACTAATTACATTTCATCTTTATAAATTGATTTATATTTACCTTTTATATAAATGGAATCATACAGTACACTGTGTTTGGTCTCCTTCACTTAGTATAATGTTGGGGTCTTTTTGGCTGATATTAACAGTTTGTAATTTTAACTTACATTTGTTCAGCCTCAAAGAAAAATGGTCTTTTACATGCAATTCTACCCATATTCATATTTCACATAATATGTTTATATTTCACAGAATATATTTAGTTCATAATAGGGAAATCATATAGTATTTGTACTTTCGTGTCTGGCTTGCTTCACTCAACATAATGTCCTCCAGGTTCATCCATGTTGTCATATGTTTCACGACTTCAATTCTTCTTACTGCTGCATAATATTCCATTGTGTGTATACTCCACAATTTGTTTATCCATTCATCAGTTGATGAACACCTGGGTTGTTTCAATTTTTGGCTATCATGAATAATGCTTTGAACATCGGTGTGCAGATGTCTGTTTGTGTCGCTGCTCTCAGTTCTTCCAGGTATATATCTAGTGATGGTATTGCCGGGTCCCTTGGCAAGTATATATTCAACTTCCTTAAGAACTGCCACAGTCCTCCACACTGACTGTAACATTCTACATTCCCACCAACAGTGAATAAGCATTCCTATCTCTCCACATCCTCTCTAACATCTACAGTTTTCTGACTTCTTAATAGAGGCCAGTCTAATAGGTGTGAAATGATATCTCATTGTAGTTTTGATTTGCATTTCTCTAATCAACTAGTGAGGTTGAATATTTTTTTCATGCTTCTTTGCCATTTATATTTCTTCTTTGGACAGCTGTCTTTTCAAGTCTTTTGCCCATTTTTTAATCAGATACTTTGTCTTTTTATTGTTGAGTTGTATGATCTCCTTATATATCAAGGATATTATACCCTTATCAGATATGTGATTGCCAAATATTTTCTCCCACTGAGTCGGCTGTCTTTTCACCCCTTTGACAAAGTCCTTTGAGGTACAAAAGTGTTGAATTTTGAGGAGGTCCTATTTATCTAATTTTTCTTTTGTTGTTCATGCTTTGGGCATAAGGTTTAAGAAACTACCTCCTACCATAAGATCTTGAAGATGTTTTCCTACATTTTCTTCTAGGAATTTTATGATAGTTGTTTTTATATTTAAGTCCTTGATTCATTTTGAGTAAATTTTTGTATAAGGGGTGAGATAAGGGCCTTCTTTCTTTATTTTGGATATGGCTATCCAGTTCTCCCAGCACCATTTGTTGAATAGACTGTTCTGGCCCAGCTGGGTGGGCTTAACAGCCTTATCAAAAATCACTTGGCTGTAGATGTGAAGGTCAATTTCTGAGTTCTTGATTCAGTTACATTGGTCAATCTGCCTGTCCTTATACCAGTATCATGCTGTTTTTATGCTATAGCTAAGTAATATGCTTTAAAGTCGGGAAGTGAGAGTTCTCCAACTTTGTTCTTCTTTTCTAAGGTTTTTGGGTTTTTTGGTGTTTTTTTTTTGGCTATTTGGGGCCCCTTACTCTTCCAAATAAATTTGATTAATGGCTTTTCAATTTCTGCACAAAAGGTTGTTGAGATTTTTATTGGGATTGCATTGAACCTGTAAATCTGTTTGGGTATAATTGACATCTTAATGATATTTAGTCTTCCAATCCATGAACATGCAATGTCCTTCCATTTATTTAAGTCTGCTTCAGTTTCTTTTAGCAATGTTTGTAGTTTTCTGAATACAAGCCCTTTATGTCCTAGGTTAACTTTATTCCTAAATATTTGTTTGCTTTAGTCACTGTTATAAACAGAATTTTTTTTCTGATTTCTTCCTCAGATTGCACATCAGTAGTACATTCAACTCTTAATAACAACCTCATTCAACTCTTCTTAACAGGTCCAATCTCACCTTAAATCTTATGATCAGTTATTAAGGTCACACTTGAGGAGGGTCTTAATCAACTACAAAGAACAACTAATGATGAAGGGCATCATAAATATATAAAATAATAATATTGATAATAATAATAATGAATTCTTACTGCTTATATGTGTCAGACATTGTGATTTGCATGCATTATCTCAAAAAATTATATCAACCCTGAGAGAAGAGAACCATTGTGCTCCACACTTTATAACTTAGGAAAATGAAAGTAAATGAGATTAAATGACCCCCCAATGTTATATTACAGTAAGTGGCAGAGCTAGAACTTGAATGTGACTGTGTGATTTTAAAATTACACTGCAATTTCATAAGACGAGTAACTGAGAAAACTTGGTTTGCTTAATTTGCACAAAAGATAACACAGAATGCTAAGGATATGAGGATAAAGAGGAATTGGTGGGAAAGTATGGTATTTAATTCCAAATATTTAGAGGTATTGAGCACTTAAAATGTGGCTACTCTCATTTAAAATGTACTATACATATAAAATACACACTAGGTTCAAAAACTTAATTTTAAAAAATATAAAACTCATCATAATTTTTATATTGGTTACATGTTGAAATGGTAATAGTCTGGATATATTAGGCTAAAGAAAATATATTACAATTAGTTTCTTCTACTTCTTTTTACTTTTTTTTAAGTGGCTACTAAAAAAGTTAAAATTACTTATGTGGCTCACATTGTATTTCTATTGGACAATGTTGATTTGAATAGCTATTAAGTGGAAAAGAAATTCATCTGGTTCTGCATGGTGTCTGAGGACAAATTGACCATCTTGCCTTTTAAAAAATCACTTTTCCTCTTCTTACCTTTAATTTGTCACCTGTAGAGTAAGATGATCATACTTTAGAATAAAAGAAAGGCTCAGCTCTCACCCTTGAAGACACAGCCACATCAGCACAGTGCACTGGTCTCCTGCAGAAAGCTGGCTGACTTTCACCTTAGAGACTGCAAGAAGTGGTGATGATTACCTTCCTCAATTTACCAAGATCTGCACCTCAGCCTCATAGTCTCAGAAATCTGATATGTCAGAATGCAAAGCCTGGTTCCTTCTTCAATAACAGATTAATCACAACTTAGACCCCAGGAGGCAACCTTAAGGCTTGCCTTAATAAGAGACACCATCACAGGAACAACCCACTCAAAACCTGCCTGCCCAGCTCAAGTCATGGAAGTCAAATCCTAATTAGCAAGTGAGCCTGCAGTCAGTGTAAAGGAGTTATGGTATAATTCAGATGCTGACCAGCACCAGGGTAGGTTAGCATGGCATGACCACTGCACATTAGGGTGAGAACTGCAAGTCTGACTTCCAGAAAGGGACTGTATGAGTAGTGTTTATGCTCTTCCCTGTGGCTCTCTTCTATTTCCAAGGCAAACTGACCAACCTTTTCTCATTGACACATTCTTTTCAATATATTCTTGTAATCCAAATGTGTCAGATAAGGCCATCATGTACATGTACAATGTACAACAGGGCCACATATAAGGCAGCAACATCTATATATATATATTTCATATATTTGTATATTCATCATCATACTTTTATAAATATTTTTATATATTATGACATTTATCCAACCAGATGGAAGTCAGTGTCTTGAGGAAGGGATACCTTTTGTAGTAAATCACATAAAACTCTGTATGGACTGGTAGCAGCCAGGGCTACTTCTTCCTATCCCTTAGGGGTGAATAGGAGGGTGCATCCATCACTATCCTATAGAGAGACGCTTGAGAAGCAGCTTGATTACCTATACTTGGAAGTTCTTATCTGCGCTTCACTCCAACCAGTAGTCTGTAGACAAAAGACCTAGTCCCCTTCGTAATTGTGCCATGCTTGTCCTGCCCAGACCAAAGCCATATGAACTCTCAGAGTGGTTTGATGGTTTGAGTAGTTCTTTGATAGGCCAGTCATGCATCCAAAATGTACTAACTAGACACACCCTTTCTAACCGAGGAGTTAAACCTGTTCCATAAAGGGAGAGGGGGTGAAGAAGTACATTTTTGGAAGACATCCCACTTGGACATCATCTTTCTTTCTAACTCTCCATCACCATGATACTTTCTCAGCTTCTACCCTCTGCCCTTCTTTAGGGCTTCCCCTTGGTCCACAGTCTTCAAGCCCCTCTCTGAAGAGTGTTCACCTCTCCCCAAAGGAGATGAGTCCCATCCCATTATCCTTTATGTGTCTTATGAACCTTGATGCCTCAAGCATCAGTCTGATTTTAATGCTCATTTTCTCTGTTCTGCTTCATGCCTTCCCCAAAAAGAGGAGGGGGGACTTTGATCCCAAGAACAAAATGAAGACAGTAGGTACCAAGATTACAGATCATTCTTTCTACCAACAATAGCTGCAAATAAAATTCCTCTTTAATCATCTAAGGACAAACACACCACCCCAACAATAAGTGTTCATTTTCTTCCATAGACAATATAATCTTATTTACCTGAAAAGAGAATATCCCATTATCAATGTGAATTGGACTCAAAACTCAGCAAAATACTAACCTTGATTGATAGTGCTAAAAAATATTCACCCCTTTCATGAACTTCGAACTATTGTTTTGTTTGTTTGTTTTTAACTGCCCAGCCAACTGGGACATCTGAGTTTGCAACCACTTGGATAAAGTCTTGTCTTGTAGGTCTTGAACCATTTAAGTTTTTAAGGTGATGACATATATAGCTGTAAGTTCCTCTATTATATTATTCTTAAATTTTAACTCTCATAGAGTAAATGTTATTTCAAGGTTCTTAGAGGAAGTCATCTTTTAATAACTGCCATATACTGACAACATGAACTTTGAAATGCTTTCTAGACTAACATAAAATGGTTCAATGTGTGGAAGTTAATAGAGATGCAGATTTTACTAAATTCAGGAAGAAATTTCTCACCATTAAAGTGATCTGAAAAACAGAATGGGGCCATGATGAAGGTAGTGAGTATTCTGCCACTATAGGTGTTTATTGAAAGGATCTGTTGTAGCAATGATTGTAAGTTAGAGAGAGTACAGTAGCTGGCTTATAGTAGACACTCAATAAATAATTGCTCACGCAATGACATATTGATATTTCCTCTGAGGTCCGTGAAAACCTAGTACTCTGTAATTTTACCATGGGTCCAATTAGAGAAAAGAAAATATCTAAAATCATTTAGTATGCTTAGCATTTTAGGCACTTAGTAATTTATTATTATTTTTTTTATTATATATCCCCCCCTTTCTGCTGTTCTTGCTGTGTTCATTTTTGCATTCTTCTGTGTCTGCTTGTCCCCCTTCCCCCATTGCGGTGACCCGCTGAGTCAGCTCACCACATGGCGGTCTTGCCTGCTTGCGGGCAGCTTGTCCTGCTTGCGGGGGCTTGCCCTGTCCACGGCGGTTTTGCCCTGCCCGCGGCGGCTTGCCTTCTCAAGGCAGCCTGCCTGCCCAAGGAGGCCCCAGGAACCGAACCCAGGACCTCCCATGTGGTAAACCAGCGCCCTACCAATTGAGCTACAGCCAGCCCCAACACTTAGTAATTTTATTAATAATATTACTTCAGCTACTGATAGTTGCCAACATTGATAACTTTCTATTTCTAAGGCTCTGGCAACATTACATGCCTTAATATTGTCTCATGTAAATATCTATATAAAGTATTATTATTACTAATTTATAGGTGAGGAAACCGAGGCCCACTCCGTTCACTTGACATAAAACAAAGTCGCACAATGAAAAAAAAAAACAAAATTAAGATTCAATCTGAATCTGCATGACTCTAAAGTCATACTTACCCTACTGTACCATTTCAAAGAACAAAATGGCTTATTACCTTTCAGAGAGAATAGGCCAAACAGATAATTATTTGGGAGTAAGACAGAGACCCAAATGTCCTCAAAGATGTATAGTATTCACTTGAACCAAGGAGGTAACTATTATTCTTCCTTGATTAGGTCTCATGCAGGAAAGAGACCACATGGTAAGGTTGGAGGGAATTTTCATTTTGCTGAGCTTCATCCATGGGAACAAAAGCCAAGGGAAAACTCCCCTGACACTTTAAGCTGCCGTTTTAAAGGTAATGGGAACTATAGACCAGAGATCACTGCTGGGAAAATTTGCAAACTTTGAAATGTACTTAAGCATATTGATCTTGGTGTTCTTTTTTCCAATATAATTAGTTGAAAACCCAAAAAGAGAAAAGGACTTGGGTGCTTGCCTTTGGGCACAGTAAGGAAAAGGGGAATTTTTCTTTTTAACAACCAGGCATAATAAGGAGAAAGAGAAGACCCCTAAGTGGCAGTAATGGTAGAAGCTACTAAAAGAGAGAAAAGTAAGTTAAGTGGCTAAAGCGTGTTGCAGAAGAAGAAAGGAGAGCATGGATGAGTGGGAGGGAGTTGGGGCCCATCTCAATAAGCAGTGGAATGTTCCCCCTGCCTTCCCTGGCACATGGAGGTGACTGACGATGGTCCCTAGTACAGGTACTCAGAGTTACATCCTGAGAGTGGTTCCCAGGTGACCAGCAGCTGCCTCACCTGGGAACTCACTAGAAATGCACATTCTCAGGCCCCATCCCTGACCTACTGAATCAAAACTCTGGGGATGAAGTCCAGCAATCTGTATTTTAAGAAGCCTCCAGGTAATTCTGATGCATGCTAAAGTTTGCCAAGTCCTGCATTAGGGAATAGGAGTTGGCTCATTCACCGCGTAAGGTAGTGTTTCCCTGACAAAAGGTGAAAACAAAACAAGTTGATTGGAAAGTAACTGTGCTGGGAACGCTAGAGAATATTTATATTTTTCAATATTCACCAACAGAAAATGTCAGAAAAGAAACATGGCAAATAGTCCACAGAATGATCATGGGACACTACTCTCAATAGCATCTCTTTCATATTTATTACCGTACAATCCACATATGTTTGCTGACAGTATTACTTGTTAACCAAAACCAAGAACATTTATTTAAATTACACAAAAAGAGGAATTAAAAATAGTGAAATTTACCATATCAGTTAGTAATGAATTTGGCTGAAAACTACATATGCCTAAGGTAAACACATATTATTCATTCCAGTCAGGCAATTTGAAGAAAAATTTAAATAAAGAAATCCAGACTCTAGTTATCAATGGGATACAAGGCACTAGTACCCTAAAACAAAAGGTGTATTATTCAAGTATCCTCATGGACTTGTTTAAAAGGTGACAAACCGTATTATCCTTAATACATTGGTAAATGTATGCACATTCTAATGTGTTGGAGAAAAAAAAGAAAAACAGTATATAAGATCATCCCTGAACTCATATAAAACCATGATGCTTGTTTCCCAGATTTTAAAACATTAAATTTTAAATTTATATCATAACGTATCTATTCCCAACCTTTTTCTTTTCCCCTAAGATTGGAGGTTGAGTACATCAAAATGAGAAGAAATGTTTTAAAGCATCCCCTTTTATTGAAGAAAAATAAACTCAAGGCCTGTCACCATTAGTAAAAGATAATCCCATTGGGTGGCATGAAAGAAGGTGGCTAAGCCATAGATGAAAGCAGTCTCTCCAACTGCAGAACATTAGACAAATGTCAACAATTCTTGACCGATACCAAAACACCTCATTATGAGAGCTAGGCAATATGAGTCATATAAGTTTGCAAACAATGAAAGGGACAGAAAAGCTATCTTGGAATGCTATCCACCATATGTATTATAGGAAACAACAGACATTTCTCATTCTCAAGTGCATAAGAGACTTTTCTTTATTAAAATAACGATAACCCAGAAAGGTACTGACATCGGGATACCAGAGCAACAAAAGTGCTGCTTCAATTTAGTTCCTACATTTCTCTTTCCAAAGTTGCTGCATTCAGAAACCCGTAATTATATCACCATAAACTTTGAAAGACCATTTCTTCATTGCGTCTAAAATAAGAATATGGTGAAATATTTTTAGCGTTATCTTCTAAATGAAATGAAGAATTGATTTAGTATATAATACTTCCAATATATGAGAAATTTGAAAACCTTTGAGCTATAACATTTGAATGAGTGGGTTAATAATTTTCTTGACATATATTTTTGCATGTTTGATTAATTAATTGGTATCTTGAGAGTATGTCATTTTATATCAAGATTTGAGTGTACATGGGTTAATTTAGTAATAGATATCATTTTAATTGGATTTGAAATTGGGGTATATGTCTCCAAGGATCTATAACTGGTCAGAGTAGTCAAAAGTATTAATTAATATACTTTTGAGTATTACCTTATTATCTGAATGCCTTATAGTAGTCCTGAGTTCATAAATTTATGAAAGTTTTCCTCTCTCATCACTAACGCATGCCCATACATTTGTATGTTATAAAAGATTACTCATATGTAAATTTATGAAAAAAAAGTTTAAAAATTTATTATAGACCTTTTCTTGCTGATTTTTTAAGTACTTTACTGAAAACGCACTTGAAGTATCTGGAAATGTTCAATTTTGTGTTTCTTGGATGCCTAGATCCACTTTCAATGCAATAGGAATGCATTGGCCAGTATTGTCAAATTAAGTCATTTAAACAGGGACTTTTGTCATATTTTAGAAACATTTGTGTCAAAATCATCCTCAAGTAAGCTAGAGGTTAGCAAACATAAGAATTAGTTGTAGCTCTTCCATTCACTATTTTTGCAACTCTAGCATTTTAAGCTTTCTTTTTGGTTTGGTAGCCTTAATTGTAAAATGATGCTGTACTCTATACTCTAACATTGCCATGGTCCCTTTTAGCTCTCTGAAGCATGCACAAAGAAGAGATTGTGTCTACCTGCTAACTTTGCTGAGTTTCTTAAGATGCCTACCAATCAGTCAAGGGCACCAAATACAAGGTATTGCCCATTGGCAGCTTAATGACGTGAGGTCTGGAGAATGAGCAGAAACCAACGCCATGATGTTCCAATGCACATAATGTGGATCCCCAGTATGTTCCTAGAAAGTTCTTTGGGAAAGGCATGTGGTCTAGGTACACCTTCCAGGCACCTTCTATGCTAGGGATTCCAGGGACCATTATCTTTCCATCACAAATCCTGGCCTAGGAGAAAACAAAGCCAAGGACTATGCATTTTGTCCTCTCTTTTATTTCCTCGTTATGTGTGGGTGAATAATTACTCTCAAGTGTTCTAGAACCAGAGAGAAGCAAAACCCAGAAGACCTTGCATTTCTGGCCACCTGCCTAACCTCTCTCGCTTCATTTGCTCAGGGATACTTTCCATGACCCCCAGTCTAGCTCAGGTTCCTTTTGAATGAACTCTAAAGGATCATGATCCTTTCCTTTATTTATCTACATTTGTAATTATGCATTCATTGAGGAGATTGTGTGAATAATATCTGTCTCCCCAAGTCAGGGGAAGCATCCATGAGCGTGTTGTGCTTTCAGTCTTTTTGCTCACCAGTTCTATCATTCAAGTTCATAGTTGCAAGCAACAGAAACCAACTCTGGCTGATTTAAAAGACAGTACAGTATGGTTAAAAACCCAGGTCTTGCGCCAAGTTTCCTGGGTTTAAATCCTGACCCTGCCACTTTCTAGCTCTGTGACCTTGGGTAGATTTTTTAACCTCTCTGTGCCTCAGCTTTTTCATATGTAAAATAAGGATAATAAGAGAAGAGAACACAACAAATGTTAAGCATCCAATAATTTTATTTATTATGTAAGCATAAAATAAATGCATTAATATTTATTAAAAAGTTATTAGGTAATAGTTTGTGGTTCTGGAAAAGAGAAAACAGTAGAGATAGAAAACAAATCAGGCGTTGGGGGGTAGACCAGTGGGTGAATCCAAAGGAGTAGCATGAGAGAGTAGGGGGCTGAGGGCTGGGGATGGAACTCTTGTATATCATGACTGTGGTGGTAGATCATGACTTTGTACATTTGTCAAAACCCATACAGCTGTACACTTTAAAGAGTGAATTTACTATACATAAATTTAAAAATAAAAGTCTACTTGATAGCTCATATAATCACTGGAATGGTTGGAGAACTATGCCTAGAAATAGAGCAGACATAAAGAATGTTGGTCAATAGCCAGGACCACAGCCCTGATCAGTGCGGTGGTGACAATGCACCTCTACTACTGGAAACTGCATGCCACAGACTGCAACACCAGCATGCCCAGGGGCATAAACCAGGAGAAGTTACCTTTGGGAATCACTGCCACTGCTATCCCTGGAGACTGGATAGTGATACCTTTGTGGAAACTACCTGCCACCAGAGAGGATTTTTCACCCTATTTCTTGGGCCACAAGTTACTAATTCAAAGTCCAACATGAATTCAAAAGATTAGCCAAGGCTAGAACACATGTAGATAGATATCTTAGCTGTAAGGGAGGCTGGAT
Source organism: Chaetophractus vellerosus (assembly GCA_004027955.1). Lineage (NCBI taxonomy): Eukaryota > Metazoa > Chordata > Mammalia > Cingulata > Chlamyphoridae > Chaetophractus > Chaetophractus vellerosus. Next base: position 16,839 of record PVKH010001842.1, read on the forward strand.
TGTGGGAGGCAAAAGCTGCTCCTGACAAGATTAATAAAGTGGGGAATTATCCCCCAAATAAGGATAAGATCAGATGCAAAAAAAAAAGTAAGCAACATAAAATAAATATATCAATGATAATTTTCCAATAAATACTTGTTGAATCAGATTTACAGCAGAGAGCTGAAATTAGGCCTTTCAAAAGGTGTTCTTTGGAAAAGATGTGAATCAAGCAATTAAGCACATGCCTTCCACATGGGAGGTCCCAGGTTCATTTCCCAGTATCTCCTAAAAAAGACAAACAAACAATGAGCAGACATCAAGCAAAAACAATGAGCAAACAATGAGCAAAGACAACAAGCAGGCAACGAGTAGACAAACGAGCAAAAACAAACAAGCAGGGAATGGATGTGGCTCAAGCAGTTGAGTGCCTGCCTCCCACATGGGAGATCCCAGGTTTGGTTCCCAGTGCCTCCTAAAGAAAAAACAAACAGATAGGGAGCAGACAATGAGCAAAACAACAACAACAAACAGACGGTTGCAAACAATGAGCAAAAACAATGTACAAACAGATGAGGGAGCCATCTCAGGGGGAGGAGATAGGGGGGATTCTTCAGCAAATAACTTTAACTGTAAATGACTTCCTAATTATTCTTGTCCAATTTAAATATAAATTAACTTTTAACAAGAAGGAATAGTATATACTTGAAGTAGAACTGAATTAGACATCCACAATTCTTGAATTCTTAGACAAATCTCTTGAACCCCTTAAGGCTTTAATCTCATATCTACAAAACAAGACTTATCACAGGCTTGTTGTGAGCGTAAAATCAGAGGAAAATTATAAAAGAATTTTAAAACTCTAAAATCCTTTATAAATATAAGTCGTGGAATAATATTAAACTGTTAAATGATTTAAATCCCTTTGTACTGGAATGGTAGGATCTCTAAGACATGTTTGCTGGAGAAGAAAGTTCTATCCTTCTGCCTCATATTCCCATGTCAGCCCACAAGGGAGGGCCATCTCTCCTCCCATTTTCTAGATACACCCCAACCTCCCATGAAAAAAGGAATTGCTAATGTTACTAGCCTCATTCCTGGGTCAAATTTTACCAGTAAAAGAGGGAAAACACGAAGGGGATATTGACTTTTTCCTCTAATTAGCTCTGTGTAGTTTGAATTGTTACATAATACATGTACTCATGAATTATGTGTGAGTGTTTAATAATTTTTAATACATAGAAAAATAACTAGTTGAATCTCAGGAAACTAAGGAAAAATCATGTTGTGCTTTAAACACAACAGCTTTCCTTGAGTAAATGTATGGCCTTATCAAAAACAAATCCCCCTCCCCAGAACAACAAAAATCTACAAGAAATATGAGAGTCTGTGATAAAAAAGTCTTTGAAAGAAGATAATAAAAGATAAAATACAAAATAATTATCTCTCTAAGTTCCACATGTCTTAGTTTGTTTGACTTACTATCACCTTTTGACCTTTCTTAGAAATGGACTATTGGACAATATGCAATTTAGGAGACGGATAATGGATTATGAATTCTTTGAGAGCAAAAGTGAGAGTGCAGTTTGCCAATTCAAAAACTGATGTTATTACCAAGTGCTATATATCATATGTACATATCTATTATACAATCATATTTGTATGTGTATAAATATAATACATACACACAAATATTATTATTGAGCTTTCTAAAAGCCAGAACCATGACTTAGCTATCTTTGTATCCACAGTAACTAGTAAAATATTTGGCTCCTAGTTGAGAACACAAATTTTCTGAACAATATATATATACAATATTTATAGCTACTATTGATTCAAGACTCACTATGTAGTCACATAAATGTATTGTCATATAATCTTTTCAATAACTTACTAGGTAGGTAGTATTATACCCACTTTACAATTGAGGTAACTGGGTAACTGCTCAAGGTTATATCTTTACTAAGTGTCATAGTTAGAATTTTAACCCCTGTCTGACTCCAAAGCCCATGCCCTGAAACTTTATGCTATAAGGTCAGTGAGTACTTATACACACTCTCTCACAGTGACCTGGCCAAGACTTCCAGGCTACTTTTGGAACATGAAAAACGCTAAAATCTTTCAAAGTGTTTGTTGCCTTTTTCCACCCATGTGCACTACAGCTGATTTCATGCTACTGAGTTAAGTGAAAACACCCCTGCTAAACAGCAAAGGCTAGGTGCCTTTCTGCGCACAGGTTGTTTTTGGAAGCTGAATAAGAAATGACCCAAGGTAAAAGACAGAGTGGATTAAATTGTTTTACTCTGACTGCCTGATTCTTCTGAGGTTTCCTTAAATACTGGTGATGTGCCCTAATAGACCTGTAATGTAATAGGTATCTGTTACATTTATTTGTCCTACATCCTTTTCACCTTATTCTAATAACAACAACTTACATTTTCTATGGGCTTCTATTCTGTTGGGTCTTAATGGTACTGCCAATAGAAAGGTAAGCAGATGGTCAAGTCTATGACATCCTAAGACTCTTTCCCACTGTGATTGGACCAGCAGGCTCCTGGCTCAAGCTTGTAGTCAGCCTCTCCCTCTAAAGATCTGAAACCGGAGTGGAGCCACATAAGGATAAAAGGAATTTGGAGCTGAGTCGTTTCAAAGATAGTGCCCTGAAGAGATTTTCCTTGATTTCTTACCTTAGAGTTCCCTGGAGCCACCCTGGCTCCTGTCCTTCCCCAGGTCCTGACTTTTTAACTCCTCCTTTGATTCTTAATCTGTGTAGTATACTTACAATTCATTCCCTTTTTTTTTTTTTTTTTTTGGCCTAACCTCACTAGAGCCAGTCTTTATTCTTTGAACTTAAGCCAGCTCAGTGTTACATATATTATACACAGCCTAGTCCCTCCTACATGATCGGCTCTTAATAAATCAGTTAATTTCATATTCTTAGGCTTGTTAAGGAAAAAAAAGTTGAAAATGCCTTGCAAAATAAAATTCTCCATCACACCTATCCAATGTCAGTAGGTGACAAGTGCAGTTTCACAGATGGTAAAGGTCAAAGAACAGGTGTTAACAAATAAACAGACTTTTGCAACACATCAAACAGTTTCCTAAGAAAATTAAGGGTGAGAAAAAGCAGAACATGACATGGAAAATTTGAATTACAGAAGTATATAATTTGGTCAATAGCCAGTTTGGGGTTTGTACCTGCAGTGCACAGTGGAAAGGCAACCAACACGGAGCTGGAGAGTAACTGAGTGCAAGAGTTTTGCAAAGAAACCTTTGCCCTTCTAAACTGTCACACCCCTATGTGATAGTCACACAGAGAGAATCTTCCTCAGTACCAATGTGACTTAACATTTCGACTCAGTAAAAGAATTTTAGAATCACCTTTCACCAGTAGTGTTTCTTGGCATCCTCACGTAAGAAATATGTGAAGAATTTTTTTGTTTGTCAAAACCGTGATTTTCCACAATGGAAATTACTTATTCTGCATTAATGTTTATATTACTTGCCCTTTGTGGGACACCACATTCAAAAATATATATTCTCCCAACCCCCTACCATTCACAATTTTAAAATTGCCTAGACCTAGGCCATACAATTAAATCTCAAAATTAACCTAACCTTTTTCTGTTTAAATTTTAAAACATCAATACAGCTTTCACTTATTTTTCCATACTCCTTCAATGTTAGAGATTAAACTTCACTAACCTTTTTTCTAACACCTAGGATATTTTTTACTTGTGATTTCTGCTTTTCTTTACCCATCAAAGAACTGATACAAGAGTTTTCAAAAGTCTTATTGGTCACTAATGAAATTGAGTCAGTCCTTGATGAAACTAGCATCATTCACACTGCCACCTTGCTACTTTAATTAGCAAGTATTAGGAATGACCTTTTATACTCCAGAGAAGTAAATCATCTCCTGAGGTAGGTTTGTTGCAGCAGATGGAAAGAAACCCAAGCAGCACTCTAGGGAAGCTGATTGAACAAAGTTTTATTACATGTGGGCCCAGAGGAGGATTCAGTCTCCAAATTCTGGGCCCCTTGTCAGGATTTTCATAAGTTTATATAGGAACTCAAAGCGGGTGAATTCTTAAGCAAGTGGGCAGTCAAGGTTACAGATTAACTGCCTGACACACCTTTCTAACACTTTTTTCCTACATCTGCATAGTCTTTGATCATCTCTTGAAATTATGATTTTGTCAGATTTTCTTTAGAGAGGATGGAAAAGTAATTCAATCTTTCCTCTAGCATGGTTTACAGTTTTTCTTTAATATTGATAAATTCTAAAAGTTTCTTTTTTAAATTTCACAATACCTAATAATTTTAGTTTTGTTTTCAAATTTTAGGAAAACTCTATCAAGTTTCTGTCATCTATGGCTAGTTTCTGATTCTATACATTTCAAGCCTTGTTTCTTCCCACTACCTACATACTTTCAGTAGCAAAGACATGTACACATCACAATATGCTCTCTGGTCCCTGCACCTTTAAGCCAAGCTGCCTAAAATAGTCCTACACCAGGATTGGAAGTAGTTTTGGTTTTGAAACTGCTTGTTAAATGTAGAACTCACATCAACAGTCTTTTTCTTTTTATAACATTTTTCTCTAACCAAGTCACAAGACAGAGAACCATTCAGAGTATTTGGCAAATCTACATCCATTTTGAAATGTATGTTAAGTAGAGCAAATCACATGAATTTGCCAATAATTTCCTCCTCACCAGAGCAATTGTTTCTTGTGATTTGGCTTTCTTCCATGCCCTTTTAGATAGCGGAGCTGACCAAATTATCCTGTGAATCAGAAAATTCAATGAAACATTAGATCATATTTATTTTTAATAATTAAATCCATGCCCAGCTGCTGAACAAGAAAAACATTCCTTCTAATGCAAATTGCAAATTGGTTTTAAAAATCATTGCTTAGAAAGAGCATATGTAATAAACTAGAATATCCTACATGTAAAGCTACACATAGCAGTGTAGGCAACTATGGATGCATTAATTTGCAGGGGTAGGAGGAATTCTTGCCATTCATGTTATCTCATTCTATTCCTACAAAATGTTATGTTCTGCCATAAACTATACAATTAATTTACTATGGAATTAATATTTCCCAAAGTGCCTAATTGAGAAGCTAGATTTTAAAACTACAAAATAAAAGCAATATTTACCATGGAACTAACTGAAAGCATCCGTTCACCTTATTCTTAGGCTATGAAGTTTCTGATTTGTGTCACAATCATTTTATAAAATTAAAAACTCTAAAGACTTACTCTGAGTTTAATTTTTCTAAAATGTGGAGACCTAAAAACCCTTCTATATCACTCATTTTGTCCTTTACTAATTTCTTAGAGGAAAAAATGTTTAGTTCAAACAAAATATGTTTTAAAATTTTCTTTGATTATAAACAATAATTAAATGTTACTTATGGACAGTTGTACTCAAACTTAGCTGCATATTAGAATTACCTAGAAAGTTTTTTAAAGTCTTAGTATCCAGGCCACACTCCAGACAATTTAATTAGAATTTCTGAGTATAGGACCAAGGTGTCAGTATTTTTAAAGGTTTCAATTGACTCCAGTGTTTTGTCAAGTTGAGAACCATTGCTTTAAAGTGAAATCATTATCAGCTAGCAGGCAAGGACAAACAATCATACATTTTTAAAAGTGCAGAAGAAAGCACTTTTATTTGTTATGATTTAATTCAGAGGAAAAGCTGTAAGAAGTACAAAAGTTGAGGAAAGGAATCATTCCAGAAACAATTTTCGGTCTGATTTAACTACAGTAATGCAGCTTGCTATGTAAGCTAGGCCCAGATACCATGAACAGTATCTCAAAGTGATCCATGATAATGATGGTACAGGTGGGATGAGTTTTTCACTTCTGGTCACAATGAGAAGACAGTGCCAGGGCACCTTCAAAATTTGCATTTGAATTAAGACTTAGATCCAGGCTCAGAGTATTAAATGAGAATTTAATGATATTATTTCATCTTTATCATATAAATTATAATAGCTTTGTAATAAGTTTTAAAATCAGGAATGTAAGTCCTCCAACTTCATTCTTTTTCAAGATGGTTTTTGCTATTTGAGGCCCTTTTTCCTTACATATAAATTTAATGACTGACTTTTCCATTTCTGTGAGGAAGGCTGCTGGAATTTTGATTGGGATTGCATTGAATCCATAAATCACTTTTGGTAGTATTAACATCGTAACAAAATTTAGTCTTCCAGTCTATGAACATGGAATGTCTCTCCATTTATTTAGGTCTTCTTTGATTTCTTTTAGCAATGCTTTGTAGTTTTCTGTGGGCAAGTCCTTTACATCCTTGGTTAGATTTATTCCTAGATGTTTGATTCTTTTAGTTGGAATAATTCTTATAATTGGAATTTTTCCTGATTTCCTCTTCGGATTGTTCTTTAGTAGAGTACAGAAATACTACTGATTTTTGCGTGTTGATCTTGTATCCCACCACTCTGCTGAATCTGTTTATTATCTCTAGTAGCTTTGTTGTGGATTTTTAGAATTTTCTATATATAGGATCATATCTTCTGCAAAGAGGGAAAGTTTTAGTTCTTCCTTTCCAATTTAGATACCTTATATTTCTTTACCTTGCCTAGTTGTTCTAGCTAGAGCTTCTAGTACAATGTTGAATAACAGTGGTGACAGTGGGCATCCTTGTCTTGTCCGTAATCTTTCCATCTTCACCTTTGTGTATGATGTCTGCTGTAGGTTTTTCATGTATGCTTTTCATCATGATCAGGAAGTCTCCTTCTATTCCTAGTGTTCTAAGGTTTTTATCAAGAAGGTGTACTGGTTTTTTTCAAATGCATTTTCTGTGTCAATTGAGATGATCATGTGCTGTTTTTTCTCCCTTCATTCTGTTAATGTGGTGTATTATATTAATTGGGTTTCTTATGTTGAGCCACCCTTGCATTCTAGAATAAATTCCACTTTGTCATGTATTCTATCCTTTTAATGTGCTGTCGGATTTGGTATGCTCATATTTTTTGAGGATTTTTGCATCTATATTTGTTTTCACTTCTTGCTTGCTAAATCAAATACCATGCAACTGGTCGGCTTAAACAATGGGAATTTTATTGGCACAAGGTTTTGGGGCTAGGGAGAAGACCAAAATCAAGGTATCAGCAAGGCAATGCTTTCTCCCAGAAGATTGGCATTCCAGGACTGTTGCAGGATATCCTTGGTTTTGGCTTTTCTGTCACATGGCAATGCACATGTCAGTCTCTCCTGGCTTCACGGTTCTGTTGACTTCCAACTTCCCGCTGCTCCCTCTGTGTCTTTCTCTTTCTGTGCTCTTCCCTATCAAGGCTTCAGTGATAGTATTAAAACCCATCCCAAGTCAGTTGGGCCACACCCTAACTAAAGTCACCTCATCAAAAGTCCTATTTAAAAGAGTTCACACCCACAGGAATGGATTAAGTTTAAGAACATGCTTTTCTGGGATACACAGCTCCTGACTACCATATAATCATATGCCTCCAAAATTCTTAAAACAATACATTGCATTTCCATACAGAAATATGAGGTGAAAACTTGGAAATCTCAAAGTAATTTGAGATAGCCTATTTGTTTAAATAATAAAACATACTATCCTGAATATTAGAAAACATTATTGTGGCAAAAAAAAAATCAAATATTTTATTCCCTAGGGTTTTTTTTTTTTTCAAATAAATCTCTTAAATACCTGCTCTACTTCTTCTAACAGTTAAGGGACATCATGCATTTTGTTTATTAAACATATAAGAAAATCATGTGATATACCTTAAGCAGTAATATTCCAGTTTTATTGAAGGTATATAGAGCTATAGAATCTTGAAAAAGAGTAAATGACAGAGGTGTGGGTCTTACACTATTTGACTGATTTTAACTAACCACTAGAGGGGAAAAAAATATATATTAAGGGTGAAAAAAAGAAAAAATGTGGATATTTTCCAGAGAGTTATGAAATCATTCCTTTTAGGCATTCTGAACCTATGGCTAATTATCATAAGGAAAAACATTATCTTGGATACTTCTTATACTCCATATACTTCTATTGTTGATCCAAAATAAAATTTGGGCAGAAGTTTTCTGAAGAGGTAGCAGAAAAGCTTGAAGAGTATGAAACAAGAAAATATAAATTTTAGAAAGGTGGAAAGGAAGGTTTTGCGATAAGAAAGTTTAATTTAATACTTCAAGAATCACTCTCTCAGAAGAGGCATTTATGTTCAAAAATATGAGGAAATGATAAAACTGCATCTTTCAAGATAAACATGGCAAATAAATGTCAGAGAAAATAAAACTATGCAATTAATAAAACCTGCCTTTCTTTTAGTAGTAAGAAAAACATGGCCCAAATATTTGATTATAAATTTTTCATCATACCTTGGTAACTTATACATCATAGTGACACCATAAATAACATACATGTGAATAATCTGCATTTGTCTTAGTTTGGATTTCCCCCAGAAGCACACTCTGAGACAAGGATTCAAGTGCAAGTAGTTGATTTGGGGGAAGATCTCAGTTAAGACCATGGTGGCATAGGAAGTCAAGAAAGAAGCCAGTGAAGAATGCATTATTAGGGCAGTTATCACTGTGGGCAACCAGATTTAATACCAAAGAGGGACTCTTTGTAGAACATGCCCACCTGGCAGTGAGGAAGTTGGGATATTTATCCACTCACTCTCCATCTATCAATGATTGGGGACTGCGCTCCAAAAGTGTTGAGTCTTGGAGCCTTCTCACCTGCCTTGGGCACAGGCAAGGGTACCCAGACCCAGAAAAAGGCCTCAAGCAATGGGAAGGACTTTGTACTACAATGGCAGGACCCAGGGGATATATGAATTCTCTGCACAATATTTTAGACCAGGGATAGGCAACCGTTTGCCAGATAGTAAATATTTTAGGCTTTGTAGGCCACAGGATCTCTACCACAACTATTTAAATGTACTGCTATAGCACAAAAGCAGCCATAAACAATTCATAAACAAATGAGCATAGCTGTGTTCCAATAAAACTTTATTTGTGGACACTGAAATTTGAATTTCATATCAATTTCATGTGTTATGTGATATTATTCTTCTTTGGATTTTTTTTTTCAACCATTGCAAACCATACAAAGTTAGGTGGTATGCTATATTTGACCCACAGGCCCTAGGTTGCCAACCCTTGATCTTGACTCTAAAGATATTTGTCAAACATTTATAAAATCCACTGGGAGATAACATTCAATTTTCAAAAATATCATATAATATTTAATAACCAAGGGAATACAGAAAGTCTCTAGTGTTTTGAGAAATAACATACCCATTTAGTTTAGCACTCTAAGCTGGAGTTACTAGTGAGTTATTAAATGAAGCAAACATGTATATGAAAATCCAAGTAATATGAATTATCTCAGACTTGTTCAAAATCTGATGGAGTACATCTCATTAACCAGTCCTTTGAAATCAAATTCACCTTATATCTAATGACTGCTTTTTAAAAATACATGAATTATTTTATCACAGGTAGGTTATCACTGATTGCAAGTACATTTTGCTAATTTGCATATTTGAATAAACTGTGAAGATCTAAGTAATGCCATCTAAATAAGCTACTACAGAATGTCATTATATAGAAAGAACTTAGGTGAACTGGTTGAAAGATGGGGCTAGACTCCGGTTGTGTTTACATAACAAGCACATCACTTTTATTTAAATTGCAAGTTTGTTTGGTATTGTATTAGTCAGCCAAAGGGGTGCTGATGCAAAATACCAGAAATCAGTTGGTTTTTATAAAGGGTATTTATTTGAGGTAGAAGTCCACAGTTACCAGGCCATAAAGCATAGGTTTCTTCCCTGACCAAAGTCCAGTGCCCCGTTTTAGAGCAAGACAGCTGCCAACGTTTGCCAGGGTTCAGGCTTCTTGGGTTCCTCTCGTGCCAGGGCTCGGTTTCTCTCCGGGCTCAGCACCTCTGTTTCCTCCACAAGGTCAGCTGTACACTATGAGGCTCTCTAGGCTTTGCCTCTCTCCACAAGGCCAGCTGTAGACTCTCAGGCGAATGGCTCGTCTTACTTCCCGGGACCCCAGCTCAAGACTCCAACATCAGAATGCCAAAGCAAAACTACCCCAACCCTGTCTTTTGCCATGTCTTTTTTTATCTTTGAGACCCCACCCACCCAGAGGTGGGGCTCAACACCCTAATGAGGTGGCCCAGTCAACACCCTAATCATAACTGAAGCCTCCCACATTAATTGACCAGTTTACAAGCACAATCCAATATCTATTTTTGGAATTCATAACTATATCAAACTGCCAAACTGCTACAGGGATTAATTTATAGGATGAAGTGAAAAAATGGTGTAGACTATAGAAGGGCATAAGGTCTTCCCCTTCAAAGCTTTGACCATCATTTATTTTAAAAATAATTACTGAGCATCTAGTATGCAACAGGCACCATGCTAAATGCTGGAGATAGACCCTGTTTTTAAAAAGCCCAAAATTTAGTGGAGACAGATGATAACAATTCAACATAAGAAGTGTTCAGTTAAATGAGTGGGTTCTCAGAGGAGAGAGTGACTAACAATCTTAATAGAAAAGGAAAACCTGCACACAGATTTGAGCTAGTTCTTTAAGGATGAACAGCTGTAATCAAGGCTCTGCATGCCATGGGAATGAGTTTACTATTTATGCTGCAGACAAGAGATGAAAAGTCTCTGAGATGGAGTACCTCGTCAGCTAAAACACAGGCAGTGAGGGTAAGATAAGGAATCAGACTGAGACATATCTGGACTAAAATTGGCAGGACTGTACTGATTAGATGTGGGATGAAATAGAGTGGTAGTCAGTGAAGACTCAAATCACTGCCTTGGTAGACTGTGTGAATTGTGTTGGCATTGATCTAGATATATTATAAAGGAGGAAAGAAGTGTTGGGGAAACACACAGTTTGATTTGGAGGGAAAACATATGTTTTAGTTATCCAGCTTGCACATACAAATAGCAACCTAAAATTTTTTAACCCTAGACTAAAGGGTTACATTTAGGATTTTTTTAATCCAAGCAGGGAAAGAGATGAGAGAAAATAGAGGAAGTTGAAAACAAAACCCCAGATGATACAAACATTTTCCTATTTGTAAGATGGATATAATTATGCACCTTAAAGCAAACATTCTGAATACACATATAGGTTTCAAGGGCTCCACTGAATTTACTTGTTGATTCAACAAATATTTATCAGATGCCTTATATGTTTCCAGTCCAGTGCTAGGTCATAGATGTGCAACAAGGTAAATTTGGTGGGCTCATGGAACTTAGAGTCTGTGGAGGAGATAGACATTGGACAAGTAAACAACTAATTAAATCAATTATAGATGGTTCTAAGTGCTAGGAAGAAAATTAGTGGAGTTCTATGATAAAGAAAATAAGAGACTTATTTAGAAAATTTTCATTTTTTTAAATTATACTTTGCTGGGAACAATTTTCTCTGAATAAGTTTCATTTAAACTGAGATCTGAAAGGAAAAATAAAGGTAGCATTAAAGGAAATGGGTAGCAAGAGCAAGACCGTTTGTAGGGAAGAGACTGACATGTTCTCAGAACTGACAAGAGATTTACATGACTGGTGAATACAAAACAAGACCAAATGAAGATGGAGATGAAGGCAGGTGATAGATATGAAGAGTCTTAGAAAATATGGGGTTGGGATTTAAGAGTAAAGAAATGAAGGGTGTAATGGTTTGAGTTTGATTTAATTATGAATTCCAAAAGTATAGATTGGATTGTGTTTGTGGGCTGGTCTGTTCATCTGGGCAGGATTGAGTTGTGAGTAGGGCGTTAACTGCCGCGTCAGTGAGACGCTGAGCCCTGCCCCTCGGTGGGTGTGGTCTCAAGTAGAAAAGAGATTTGGAGAAGCAGATTTAAAAAGCAGTTCTGATGTTGGAGTGAGCCGATCGCCGGATGGCCTACAGCTGGCCTTGTGGACAGACGCAGCACAGAGAGTCTCATGGTCTTCAGCTGAACTCGTGAAGGAGGCGGAAGCTAAGCCCGGAGCAGCCCCGGGAACAAAGGAACCCGGAAGCCTGAACCCTGGAGACGTCGGCAGCCATCTTCCTCCAGGACATGGACTTTGGTATGGGAGGAAATTTATGCTTTGTGGCCTGGTAACTGTAAGCTTCTACCCC
>PVKH010001843.1:0-28962 GCA_004027955.1 Chaetophractus vellerosus
AAAAAATAAAAAAAAGTTTAGGAGAAGGAATACAAGACATAGACATAATTAAGTGAGTAGTGAAGATGAAATAGAGAAAGATGTAAGGAAGTTAGGTTTGTGAAGATTGAAGCAGGAGTGAAATAGAAAATTGTTGAAAGAGACTTTGTGGATTCAATGTTTGGTTTTGAGACTTCAGAGTACCAAACAAAGAACTGAATAGTTAATATTTACTATTATTATTTTATTTTTCTGTTTCTCTCCTAAAATGTAATAATTGTGAAACTTCAAATTTTCTCAAAATGATCATGTTATTCTATTTTTAAAACAAGGTACCAAGTAAAAAGCAATAGTTGGGAATATGGTTTGACTTTGTGTATGACACATGAATTTTGCCAGGAAAAGGCTGCAGCTTTTGTTGTAGCAAGCCCATAATATACAAGTAAGAGCTACTAAAATCTGTTAAATATGTGTGCATGAATAGTGCTTTGTGTTTCCAAATGAAGCATAGGCTAAGAAGAGGCCATGGAAATAATGACCTAACAGTCATTGACCTGAGACTATGAGCTTAACCAAGTGACCTTCTTTCACAAATTGGCAAGACAAAAAATGTCCTCATGACACTTTGAGGGGAGCCAAGGCAAAGTTTGACCAATCATCTTAGCACAAATTAGTCTGATCTAATTAACCTCAAGCCATCTTTGTATTGGGCTCTTTTAGGTTACATCTGGAGATTTACCCACTTGACACCTCCATCCATTCCCTATGGAGTACTCCCTGATGCAACTTACTAGATTTAAAAAAAACACAATCTAGTGCAAAAAAACACCAAAAAAAATAAACAAAACCATGAGACACAATGAGAAAACAGAAAGCAAAAGCAAAACAAATTGCTGAAGTTGGCAGACTAGTAGCAAAGTTATTTAACAAATAGTGTACCACCAAACTGAAACATTTAATAACTTCATATATTTTAAAAATTACCTAGAAACAAATCCTAGAATGACAAAATAAATTCAGGAAAAAGGGCTTAACAAAAAAGTCAGAACTCAAATCTTTGTTGAAACTGTTGCACCTGGTAGGAAATCTGAAGGATAAATGATATTTGGACACAAGCAGACTGGAGAGTATATTTGTTGGTCCAAGGATTCCAGGTTACTCGGCCGATAGAGGGTCTTCAAAACTATTTTGGAAGAATCTACATAATTTTAAAAGAAGGAGACTTAGACTCAAAATCAAAGAGTTGAATTTATGGTTGACTAAAGTAAAAGACAGCTATGTTGGTTAGATGTAGCCTCATTGGAAAATGCAAACTGTCAATTTTAGAAAATCTTTGGAGAAGATTTATGAAGGCTCTGGGTTCAGACCCTGCAGGTTTGAATTCTGACTTCTACCATTTACTAGCCATGTGAACATGTTCAGGTTACTTAAGTTTTGGGTTGTGTTTGTATGGGAAATAGAGTGGATTGACCTCAGCTTTAGAATCAAAATTTGTATTGATTACAGAAACAGGTTTTGTGTTGATTGGAGAGAGAGGATGGAGTTGGTGTGAGGGTTAAAACCATAGTTTGAGTTTTTACAGAGGAGTAATGGTTCAATGTCAGCCTTAGAATTATGTTCATTGAAGTGATTTGACTGCCAATTGGGTGGATTTCAAGGCACAAGGTAATTGCTAATTGGCCTTCAGAGGCATGTTCACTGAAGCAACTTGTCATTTCTCAATGAGGCAGATTTAAATCCAGTTCTGAGTTTTACTTGTTACCATGGCTATAGACCTATAATTGGTTGATTAGACAGTTTTAAAACCAGTACTGTTAGTAATATTTTTCCCCATGGCAGTAGAACAATTTCCCAGGAGGGTATGGAATTTTAAAAAATTCTTACAACATTTTACATTAAATGCCCATCACATTTTTATGTTTCTCTAGATTCCTGGCAATAAGTGTAAAAACAAGGCAAGACTCAAACCCTAGACTTATAGGTTTAAGAATAGCTAATAATATATACTACTATTAAATGTATTAATTTTTACAACAGTATTATCATCCTCTTTTTATTAATGATAAAACTGAGGCACAGACAAAGTATAAATAAGGAAATTGAGAGCTTGAATAATATGATAAATCAACTAGACCTAGCAGACATAAATAGAGCATTACACCCCAAAACAGTAGGGAAAGCACTCTTCTCAAGTGTTAATGGATCTTTCTCCAGAATAAACCATATGTTAGGACAGAAGTCAGTTCGCAATAGATTTAAAAACACTGAAATTATACAAAGCACTTTCTCTGACCATAATCAAATGAAGTTGGAAATTAATACCAGGTGGAAAAAGAAAAAAAGTACAATATTTAACAATATACTCTTAATTAATCAACGGGGTCAAAGAAGAAATTGCAAGAGAAATCAGTAAATACTTCAAGACAAATGAAAATAAAAGCACAATATGTCAAAACTTATGGGATAAAACAAAGACAGTGCAAGAGGGAAATATTATAGCCTTCAATATTTACATTAGAAAGAGCTAAAATCAAAGACCTAACTGCATATCTGGAGGAACTAGATAAAGAACAACAAACCAATCACATAGCAAAGAGAAGGAAAGAAATAATAAAGATTAGAGCAGAAATAAATGAAATGAAGAATTAAAAAATGATAGAATCAACAGAAATAAAATTTGGTTCTTTGAGAAGATTAACAAACAAAATTGATAAACCCTTACCTAAATTAACAAAGAAAAAAGAGAAAATACAAATAAATAAAATAAGAAATGGAAAGAGGGACATTACCACTGATGCAGCAGAAATAAAACTCATCATAAGATGAAACTATGAACGACTGTATTCCAACAAACTAGACAACATTGGTGAAATGGACAAATTTCTAGAAACACATGAACAAATCAAACTGACCATAGAAGACCTCAACAAACTAATCACAAGTCATCAAAAACTTCTCCAAAATGAAAAGTCATGGACCAGACGGTTTCACAGGTGAATTCTACCAATCATTTAATGAAGATATAATACCAATCTTGCTCAAACTCATCAAAAAAATGAACAGGAAGGAACACTACCAAACTCATTCTATGATGTGAACATCACCCTAATAGCAAAACCAAAAGAAGATATTATAAAAAATTACACACCAATTTGTCTAATGAATACAGATGTAAAAATCCTCAATAAAATACTTTCTAACCAAATTCAAAAACACATTTTAAATATTATACATCATTATCAGTGGGCTTTATATCAGGTATGCAAGGGTGGTTCAACATAAGAAAATTAATATAAGGAAATATTAATGTGGTGATAATACACCCCTTTAATAAATAAAAGAAGAAAAATACCATTGTCATCTCAATAGATGCAGAAAAGGCATTTGACAATATACAGCATAATTTCTTGATTAAAAAACCCCATAAGATAGGAATAGAAGGAAACTTTCGCAATATGATAAAGTGCATATATGAAAAACCTACAGTAAACATTGTAGTCAATGGTGAAAGATTGAAAGTTTTCCCACTGAGACAGGGAAGAAGACAAGGATGCCTACTCTCTCCACTGCTTTCAGTATTGTAATAGAAATTCTATCTAGAGCAATTAGGCAAGAAAAAGAAATAAAAGGAAGGAGTAAAACTTTTGTTATTTACTGATGATATGATATTATACTTAGAAAATCCTGAAAAATCCACAAAAAACTACTAGAACTGATAGACAAGTTCAGAAAAGTGGTGGGCTACAAGATTAATATGCAAAAATCAATAGTGTTTCTATACACTACTAAATAGCAATCTAAAGAGGAAGTCAGAAAAAAATTCCATTTACAATAGTGACTAAAAGAATCAAATATTTAGGAATAAATTTAACCAAGGACATAAAGGGCCTGTACTCAGAACACCACAAAGCATTGCTAAAAGAAACTAAAGAAGATTTAAATAAATGGAAAGACATACAATGTTCATCGATTGGAGGACTAAATATCATTAAGATATCAATTCTACCAAAACTGATCTACAGATTTAATGCAATCCCAATAAAAAATCCAACAGCTTTCTTTGTAGAATTGGAAAAGTCAATTATCATATATATCTGGAAAGGTAAGTGTCCCCAGATAGCCAAAAATATCTATTAAAAAGAAAAGCAAAGTTGGAGGATTATCACTTCCCAACTTTAAAACATTTTATCTAGCTACAGTGGTAAAAATCAGCATGATACTAGCATAAAAATAGATATATTGATCAATGGAATTGTATTGAGAGTTCAGAAATAGACCTTCACATATATGGTCAAGTGATTTTTGACAAGGCTGTAAAACCCAGCCAGCTGGGCCAGAATAGCTGATTCAACAAATGGTGCTTGGAAAACTGGATATCCATATCTATAATTAAGAAAGAGGACCCCTATCTCACATCTTATATAAAAAGGAACTCAAAATAGATCAAGGACCTAAATATAAAAACTAGAACCATAAAACGTCTAGAAGAAAAGGTAGGGAAACATCTTCAAGATATTGTGGTAGGTGGTGGTATCTTGGCCCTTACACCCAAAGCACACACACTGAAGGAAAAAAATAGGTAAAAGGGACTTCCTCAAATTTAAACACTTTTATGTTCTAAATGATTTTGTTAAGAAGGTGAAAGTACAGGCAACTCAATGGGGAAATGTTTGGAAATGATACATCTGACAAGAGTTTGATTTCTATGCTTTATAAAGAGGTCACAAAACTTAATGAGAAAATGACAAGCATCCCAATTAAAAAATGGGCAAAAGCCTTGAACAGGCATTTTCCAAATAAGAAATACAAATAACCAAAAGGCACATGAAAAGATTTTCAACATCACCAGCCATTACGGAAATGAAGATCAAAACTACAATTAGATATAATTCCATACCATACAGAATAGCCATTATAAAAGCAACAACAACCAAAAAAAAAAAAAAAAACCAACAGAAAATTACAAGTGTTTTAGGATGTGGAGAAGTAGGAACACTCTTTCACTGTGGGTGGGAATGAAAATGGTATAGTCTCCATGGAAGGTGGTTTGGCACTTCCTCAGGAAGCTAAATATAGAACTGCCATATGATCCAGTAAGCTCACTACTAGAAATATATTCAGAAGAACTGAAAGCAAGGATGTGAACAGATATGTGTATATCTATATTCGTAGCAGCACTATTCACAGTTGCTAAAAGAAGAAACAAACTAAGTGTCCATCAACCAATGAATGGACAAACAAAATGTGGTATACACATATGATGGAATACTATTCAGTTGTAAGAAGAAATGAATTGGAGAAGCACATGACAACATGAAGGACTCTTGAGGACATTATGTTGACTGAAATAAGCCAGAGACAAAAGGACAACTATTGTCTGGTCTCACTGATATGAACTAAATACAATGAGTAGACTTATAGGGTTTGACTATAGAGTGTAGGTTGGTGGGTCATGGAATGTGGGTTGAGAAGGGGGACCTGATGCTGGGTATATATAGAAAGTTTAATAAGGTCAATTGTAAATATGTGGTAATAGGTGGAGGTGATGGCAGCACATTATAATGTGATTATAATGTTGATTTATGGATGTGATTGTGACTGAAATGTGTAGTCCAAGAAAGTTAATGTTAGTTGGGTAATATAATGAATGTATAACAATGATTTTGGTGGTAGATGAGGATTGTGGTTAATAATATAAATGCAGAAATGTTTTTCCACTATAAGGTGTTAAGAATATGGTGATACATGGGAAAATATAACTGATGTAACTTATAGACTACAGTTAAAAATAATATTGTAATGAAAATTGCTCATTTATTTAAAAAAACAAAACACTGAGACTCAGAGAAGTTAACTAACTTGAAGAAGTTCACATAACTAGTAAACAGTAGAAGCCAAGATTCAAACCTAGAATATCTGCTTTTCTCTTACCTACTATACATACTAATTCTGAAGACAAGGGCTCATGAAGGAGGAATATTTATTCCTGTCTTTGTGGCACAAACTAAATTGGTAGCCTCCCTTTTTTCTTCCCCAATATCCCTGTCCCCCCCCCCCCATTTCTCTTCCTCTCTCTAGCTCTAGTGGGAATTGAAACATCAAAGCCACCCAATATTATGACTGATATCTATATAACACTAAAGACATATTAGCCAAATATTTAACCACAGTGTGACAGTTTGAAGATGTTTGTGAATCCCAGAAAAGATTATGTTCTTGAAGTTAATCCATCCCTTTGAGTGAATTGGATTCAGTTGGGGGTCTTTGATGGGATTGCTTCAGTGAGGCATGACACAGGGCTGGTCTTGGTCCTCTTGCTGGAGTCCTTTATAAACAGAGGACTGAAAGGCACAGAGACTCAGAAAAAGTGAAGGAACCCAGGAGCTTAGAGAGGAACCCGGGAGAGAGGAAGCCACAGACAGAGCAGCCAGAAGCTGAAGCAATGACACCCAGCAGAGAAGCAGGTGACTCAACGTGCCTTGCCATGTGAAAAGGATTGCCTGAAGCTGACCTTTGGTGAGACACCATATCGGATGATGCCTTGATTTGGACATTTCACAGACTCAAAAATGTAAGATTTTAACCTAATTAATACTGCATTATAAAAACCAACACATTTCTGATATATTGCCCCCAGCAGCTTTTAGCAAACTAAAACGCACAGTAATAGCATTTTTAAATAAAGTATTTATTTAAAACATATTTTGTTTCAAGTGATCTGCTAGGTGTATACACACACACATATACTACTCCAATTCTCAACACCTATATGAAATAGATATTATAATGACCATATTTTCATATGAAACTCATGGGTAACTTGGCCAAAGCCATACACAACTAGAAAAGAGAAAAGCCAGATGCCACCATGGTTTGCATGAGTTCTCACTTGTCTATATGCTCACTGAAGAAAAGAATGTTTTCTGTCTTGTTTAATACTTTATCTCTAGGATCCAGCATAATGCTTGATACACAGTATGTGCTCCATTAATAAAGATCAAATGAATGGAAGTGTCCAAAACTCTTAATTTTTCAACTAATTACTGAATCTGTGAGTAGGATACTTATCTTGAAAAAACAATGCAAAAGTGCAATTTCTTGAACTGGAGAAGGAGTATAGAGAAGAGATACTCTACAATATATAGCAAGTCAATGGTTCCTCTTAAATATAGACTACAATCCACCTCTTCAGCAAAGCTTCTAAGCCCTGCCTTTCTAACTCCAAACCTTTAGAACTACAGTGACCTTTTAGTCCTGAAATACATTGAGATAATTATGCATTCTTTCCTCCTGAAATGTTCTCTTTACCACTCTCCTCATGGCTCTGTCTTTTCTATCCTATAGGACACATATTAAAGAGCTCCCATTTTTCTTCTAAGTTATTTTTCCCCTTTCATATCACAAGTTGTTTATTCTTGTTTTTTCTTCTTTATTTTCTCATCCACACTATCTGCTGTATCTTGCAGTGGGTTCAGCACAATATAGATACCCAAAGATGACTGGACCTATATCCTATATATCTCATAGCTTTCAAAACCCATAAGTAAGACAAAGTGGCCTTGGCTGAGTGTTTGGAAGAATGCAAGAGCCAGCAATGTAAGAAGTCAGGCCAATATTTTTGTAGGACAATAAGAAATCAAGAAGGAACTCTAGAAGGAATATTGCCGTTATATGGGTATTGTCCACCATGATGGTTGATTTTATGTGTCAACTTAACTATGTTATTGTACCTAGTTATTTAATAAAACTACAAATAGATGTTTCTGTAAGGGCACTTTGTATATGTGGTCAGAATCTATAGTCAGTTGACTGTAATTAAAGGAGGTTACCCTCAATAATGTGGGTGAACCTCATCTAATATGTTGAAGACCTTAAGAGCAAACACTGAGGCTTTTTGGAGAATAAGAAATTCTGCCTTAAGATATAATGTATCTACCAGTTAAATCAGTTCTTGACTGAGATTCCAGCCTACCTACCAGTCCTCCCTATGAATTTGAGCTTGTCAGCTTTCATGGTTGCATGAATCAATTTTTAAAAAATAAATTTATTTTTATTTATGTATAAGTATATATATGTATATATGTATGTATGTGTATAAACATTTTATATAGATTGCATGTATAAATATTTAATGTGCATAAATAGAGAGTGTATATATATAAATAAATAAATGAGAAAATAAATAAATATATAACTTATTGGTTCATTTTTCTGGAGAATCCTGACTGATACAGATTTCAGTACTAGAGTGGTTCTAAAGGAACAGAATCTAAAGGATGAGTTTTCACAATTGGTTCTGGGCTTTCTTGGGATTGGCTCTTTAATTCAATTATATTTAAAGACACTAATCACTCTATTTCCAGTAGTAAAAAGGGCACTGCTAGTCCATGTCATGATGTGGCAGTAAAGATACACAAAATCTCACCATGAGAAACTCCTAATCAAATAATTTTAAAAAGGCAAAGTTCTGGATAACCATGTATTTAATACCTTAACATATTTTGTCAAACTAATGAATTCAGTGAGATTGACTGGATGTTTCCAACTGCACTGGAGAAAGAAGGGAGAGAAAGTCATCTCAGGGCTTCAAATTTTCAGCTCAAGTTCCTCATACATGACTTGAAAGTTTCTTTGCATGTTTTGAAAAGATCCCTTATCTCCTGTAAACACAGAGCCAAGATTTCCAAAAACCAATATCAGAGTGTCATTGAGGAGTGACTGAATAACAATTCAAACTGAATTCCCAAACTCTCAGTATGTCTGCTATTAAAGTGAGGACATTGATGGCAAAGGAATGAGATCCTGAAAATTGGAATGGTGGCATATGGGCAGATTCTGATATAGCTGGGGACATTGAATGCCTAAATTCTGCTGTCTTTTTTGTCAGTGGAAACCGGGTTTCCACCTCTGTCTGAGGAGGTTAACCTTGTTTTACCTGAGGAACTTGCAATGGTCTCCCCTGAGGTAGTTGCCTTGCAACATGGCTGATTCTCCTCAGTGCAAATTCCACTACATCTCTTTACTTCCAGACATATAACTAGACACAAGTATCAGCAATTTCCAAAGGGCAAGACACAAAATGTGACCCATGAGAAGGTGCACTACACTCCAAAAGAACTACATGATTTTTCCAATTTATATAGATACAAATATTGGGAATGTGTGTGGGATAATGGTTGAAGGAGCATAAAGTTAGATCAGATTAAATTTATTGATATGGGCTCTGTCTTTGATTACAGTATCCAATACAAATACTACACCATGGCTTGACTTAAACAACAAGAATATATTTTTTCATTGTTCCAGAGGTTGGTTGGTTGGCAGGCTCCCTCTGGGGTCAATTTCTGAAAGACTAATAATTCTTGAGTTCCTTTTCTTTCTTATAACATGGCAATGTCCTCTCCTTTCTTTTCCAGGTTCCTGCTAACATCTGGCTCCTCTCCATGGCTTTTTCTTTATAAGGTCTCCAGTAATAAGATTAAGACCAATCCTTTTTCAGTAGGCCACAGTTTAACTGAAAATAACATCTTCAAAACATCCTATTAACAAACATGTTGACACCCACAAAAATGAGATTAAGATTAAAAGCATGTTTTTCCTGGGCTATGTAATTCAACCTATCACAGGCCCACTAAGTTCATGGATTCAATATTGTAGCTTAAGTAGTTCAAAAAGGCTGTAACAGTTTGGTTGGTTGGTTGGCAGAAACATGGGCAAAAGGAGGCTTATGCTGAATGAAGTTGAAATGTCAGACCTTTCTTGAAATACTGTAGAAGAAGGAATACAAATACTTACAGAGATTGGACTGTTAGAATTTATCATGTAAGACCTGCTCACCCACTCTGAGAAGGTCTAGGTGACACATTTTTCACCATAATTATGAGTAAGAAATTTATGAGGAGAGACCCAATATCCTTGAAGAGCTTTGAAGCTGCCTTTCTCTGTAAGATATTACAGTGTGAACAGTTACCACTGAACTGAGATTCTTACATACAATGGGGATTCCAGGAGCCCACCGAGGCAGGGGTCAAGAAGTTGCAATTATTCATCAAGAAAGGCATGGTTGGGAAAAGGATATGGCTCAACCACTTGGGCACCCTCCTACCACATGGAAAGTACCAGTTTGGGTCCCGCTACCTCCTGAGGCAAGCAGACACTGTCTCCCGCCACAAAGAGCTAGATGCTGCCTCCTGACGTAAGGAGCTAGACTCCACCCCCACGACAAAGAGCTGAAGCCAGGAGCTAGTAGATGCTGTGGCCCTCCAGGAGCGGATGTCGCTCAGGTTGTTGGGCACTCCCCTCTCATGTGGGAGGTCCTGGGTTTGGTTCCAAGTGCCTCCTGGAGAAGGCGAACAAACAATGAGCAGACAGATGAGTGAACCATCTGGGGGAAGGAGGGGATAAATAAAGAAAAAAATAAAGTAAATAAAATAAATCTTTTTTAAAAAAGGAGGGCATGATTGTTGTAATGGATAGTGGAGTCAAAGGAGTAGTATGAATAGTCTATCTCTCCAAGACATATGGATTGGCTAGTTGAAAAATGGATGGGAAGTTTAATTATCTAATAAGTTCTTGTTTTATCTGTACAAGCAAAAGAGTTCTAGACAAAGTAAACAGAACTATAACTTGAATTACCAAAACAATATCATAGCCCCTCAATCAATTCCCAGACTTGATCCAGTTTACAGATTCAGAGCCACTGCAAAAAAAATAATCATTTATTAATTTTTCTCCCAATCTTTTTAAAGAGAACTATGGCCTTTTATCAGGGTGACTGTGAAATAATCAGGTTTGGGGGGATTACTGGTCACTGGCTGGGAAATGACAGTGATTCTAGGAAAGCCAAAATGTCATTGTGGTTAACACTCAGAGCAGGACCTTATGGAGGTCAGGTGATTAATGGTGCTTTAGTTCAGGTCTGTCTCACAGTGGGTCCAGTGCTTTTTTCTTGATAACTTTAAAACTACCAGAGGCTGTTTACTTTCAGCTGGCAAGGCCAGGAATACATATTTACTGCCTTACCTTAGGAGTATATCAATTCCCCAACTCTATATAATTTAGACCAATTTAGTTTCCTTGAGCAATGTTCACTTTCACATCACACTGATCCATTATCTTCAAGATATATGTCCATTGGACCTCGTAAATAAGAAGTAACACCACTCTAGACTTATTTGTAAGACATTTGCGTCAGAGGGTGGCAAATAAATCCAACAAAAATTCAGGGACCTTCTACCTCAGTGAAATTTGTAGACATCCAGTTGTGTGGGGCATGTTGAGATATCTCTTCTAAAGTGAAGGTTATGATGTTTCATGTAGCTCCTCCTCCAACCATAAAAGAGCCACAACACTAGTGGGCTTCTGTATTTTGAAGGCAAAATATTCCTAAATTAGATGTGTTATTCTAGCCTATCTACTGACTGATCCACAAAGCTGCTGGCTTTGAGTGGGGCTCAGAAAAGACAAGACTCTCAAACAGGACCTGGATGATGTACAAGCTATTCTGCATCTTGGGCCATAAGATCCAGTAAATACAAAGGTGCTGGAATGGAAGATTGAGATGATATTTGCAGGCTTTGACAGGCCCCTATAGAAAATCACAGTGCAGACCCTTAAGATTTTGGGGTAAAGTCCCACCATCCTCATCACTTTTTTGGAAACAGTTTCTGAATTGTTACTTGTAATTAGGCCTTAGCAGAGACTGACAACTTAACTATGGGCCACCAAGTTACTATATAATATGAACTTCCCATCATAAATTGAGTACAATCTGGCCTATCAAGCCATAAAATTGGGTGTACACAGCAGCACTCCATATTCAAATGAAAGTGGCATATATGAGGATGGATGCAAGCAGGCCCTGAAGGCACAAGTAAGTTACCTGAGGAAGTGGCCTAAATACCCATGACTCCTGCTCCTGAAACATTATCTTCTCTTTCCCAACTTGTTCTTATGGCCTCATAGTTTACTTACACATTAAATTGACAGACAAAGAGAAAATTTCAGCCTCGTTTACAGATTGTTCTGTGCCATATACAGGGACCACCCAGAAGTAGACAACTTCAGCACGATGGTCCCTTTCTGGGACATCACTGAAAGACAATGATGGAGGGGAATCCTCCTAATGGGCAGAACTGTAAGCAACGCACCTGGTTGTTTATTTGCTTAGAAGAAATGGCCAGGAGTGCTTTTATATATCATAAATATGGGATGTGGCTAATGGTTTGTCTGGATGGTCAGGGACTTGGAAGGAACATGATTGGAAAAGTGGGACAAGAACATCTGGAGAAGATGTATGTGGGTAGATCTCTTTAAATAGGCAGAACATGTGAACATATTTGTGTTCCGTGTGAATTCTGACCAAAAGGTGACCTCAGCAGAGGGGGATATTAATAATCAGGTGGATGGGGAGTGCCCAATCTACCAGCAGGAGAGACCAACACTGGGTCCCAGATAAGGAATTATTTCCCAGGTGACCAGCCCTGATAGCAAGTTGATTACATTGGACTGCTTCCTCATGAGAGTGGCAGCATTTTGTTCTTACTGGAATAAGTCTGCCTTCCTTGCACACAATACTTTTGCTAAACCTACCATCCATGGATTGAATTGCTCCTGATCAAGGACTTACTGCACAGCAGTGAAGTGAATGCTTCCCATCATCCTGTAGCAACTAGATTGATAGAATGGTGGAAAGACATTTTGAAGTCTCAATTATACTGCTAAGTAAGTGGCAATACCTTGCAGGGTTGTATATGCACTCTTCTCCAGGAGGTTGTATATGCTCTAAACCAACCTCCAATATATACTGCTGTTTCTCCCATAGCTAGGATTCACTGGTCCAGGAATCGAGGGGTATAAACGGAAGTGGCATCACTCAGTATTGCCCTTAGTAATCTGCTAGCAAAACATTTGTCTCCTGTCCCTGTGACTTTATACCATGCTTGTCTAGAGGTCTTAGTACCAAAGGGAGGAATGCTTACACTAGGGAACACACCAATGAATCTATTGAACTGTTAAGACAGCCACCTGGCAACTTTTGGCTCCTTATGCCTCTGAATTAACAGGCAAAGAAGGGAGTTACTATACTGGTTTGGATCATTGATCCTGATTACAAAGGGGGAAACTGGAATTCTACAATACAATGGAAGTAAGGAAAATTGTCTGGAATATAGTAGATTCCTTAGGGGTCTCTTAGTACTATCCTGCCTTATGATTAAAGTCAATGGAAAATTACAGCAACCCAATTTGGTCAGGACTACTGTAGCAGTTGGCAGTTTGATATAATTATGAATTCCAAAAATAGATATTGGATTATGCTTGTAAACTGGTCTGTTCATCTGGGCATGATTAATTTATAATTAGGGCATTGACTGGGCCACATCAGTAGGGTGTTGAGCCCCACCCCTTGGTGGGTGAGGTCTCAGAGATAAAAAAGACATGGCAAAGGACAGAGTTGGAGTAGTTTTGATGTAGAATTCTGATGTTGGAGTTTTGATGCTGGAGCCCAGGGAGGCAAACAGACGGAGGAGCTTGGTCATGAGGAATGAGAGAAGGCCCCGAGATAGAGACGACCCATTCCCCTGATAGTCTACAGCTGGCCTTGTGGAGGAAACAGAGGAGCTGAGCCCGGAGAGAAACAGAGCCCTGGGAAGAGAGGAACCCAAGAAGCCTGAACCCTGGCAAATGTCAGCAGCTGTCTTGCTCCAACACGTAGCAACAGACTATGGTGAAGGAAGAAACTTATGCTTTATGGCCTGGTAACGGTAAACTTCCACCCCAAATAAATACCCTTTATAAAGACCAACTGATTTCTGGTATTTTGCATCAGCACCCCTTTGGCTAATGCAACTACTAATGGCCCAGTCCCTTCAGAAATGCAGGTCACCCCACCATGCAAAGACTCACTGAAGTGCTTGCTGAGAGCAAAAGAAATATGGAATGGGGAATGGAAGAAGATAGCTATGACCATGGGACAAGTTACAGAAACAAAGACTGTAATTGTTATGCACATTTCTTCCTTATTATGAATATGTTTGTGTATATATTTATGTATGTGTATATATATGTATGTGTGTGTATATATTCAGTAAATATCTTTTCTACCCTCTTCTATCCCCTTATCTTATAATATAATAAATATTAAAATAGTTAACTTTGCATAACAGGATTTAAGTTACAGTAATTTTGAGAAGGATAAACATCACCCAAGAGCTTTGCCTCTTCTTCTGGAGAAAGGATTTGTGCATTCTTGGTTGTAAGCAAGATAATTGTATCATGTTAGGCAAAAGTATGACATTGTCATTGTCTATATTTGGAGATTAAGTATGGTTTAAAGAGGCATGTATTGGTGCCAAGTTGACAGGACATGGACAGTGATGGTTATTTTTATGTTTCTAATTGACTATGCTATAGTAATCAGTTATTTAATCAAATATTAATCTACTTGTTGCTGTGAAGGTAGTTTGTAGATGTGGTTATCATCTAAAATTGGTTGATACTAAGTAAAGGAGAATACCCTCGATAATGTGGGTAGCCTCATGCAATCAACCTTAAGAACAAAAAACAGATTTCCCCAGAGAAGAAGAAATTCTGCTTCAAGACTGCAACATCAGCTTCTGCTTGAGTTTCCAGCATGCCAGACTACCCTGAAGATTATGACCTTGCTAGCCCCCACACTTCTGTGAGACAATTTCTTAAAATAAATCTCTTTAAAATATATATTTATATATGCATGTGTACACACACACACTCTCTCTCTCTCTCCTGTTGGCTGTGTTTCTCTGGAATATGCTTGCTGATACTTTCCATACAATTACATTTCATCTATCTTCCATACTGCTGTTTATTATTTTTAAATGCAAATTAATCATTTTTCTTTCCTGGTAAAAATTTTAGTAGCCAGTCTCAGCTCCAGAATAAAGTTTTAATTTCTTAACATATGGACAAGTCTCTTCCTCTTTGATGCTTGCTTCCTTTTCTTTCCTCTTACACTCATACCTCCATTCATTCTTTGTATTTAAGTAATATCAGGCTACAGAGGACCCTGGACTCAGAAAATGTGGTCATTCACTACAGTGTATTTGCAATGTGGAGTTCTCTTTGCCTGGATATTCCTTTAAGGCTTGCCCAGCTGCTAAGCAATTCATTCTTTAAGTCACTTCCAATAGTACTCACTTTCTGCTGATGAAGCCACTCCTTTGCTAATGGAATTTTATAGGTATCTTTGTTGCACTGTGGTTGTTTATTTTCATATATCTTTCTGCTGCAAACTCCCTGGGTCAATAGGTCGATGTATGTGTGTGAATATATATATGTGTGTGTGTGTGTGTGTGCGTATGTGTATACATATGTTCTTATTTGTGTTCTTATTTGACAGTGGCTTTATACAACCTCCAAATTGCAGGCTCATTGGTGTACATTTGTGCTGTGGTAACAACCAAGCTGGAACCACATTCCTCAGAATCGTCTTCACTAAATGAGTCCAAATTGAAGCTGCCATCTGAAAAATTTAATTAAGATTTGGAAGACAGTAGTTAAGCAGAAGTAATTTTTTCTGAATGTCAGTGTAGGGCCAGGTGCTGTTGTAGCTCATGCATGATACTGCCAACCTGCTGCCCTTTCTTGCTGATGTGAGACAGCAATCAGGAGTATAGCTCCTTCAACTCTTCAAATCTTGGGACAGGCATATGTGCATGTTAGAGGCCAATGACACCAGTTTCTCCTGCAGGTCACTCTGTAAAAATGATTGGGGACAGTGAGAAATAGACAAGTGTGAGTTTGTTAGGGTGTCCATGTAAGGTCTAATCGCTAGAATTAACCCCTAAATCCTTATCACTCATAGTGATTCTGCTTCTCTGATTGAAACCTGATGTACCCACTCGAGATGGGGATTCTCTGTTATTTTGTTGTAGACCTAGTATAATTTCCATTATATAGTACATTTACAAAAATATTTTTGCTGAAATATATTAATCCATAGACCCAAATTCCTAGTATTCAATTGACAGTAAATACTGCTTTAATTCAGCTGGACTCTTTTCAACCAATATCATCAGATGCTCTCAAAGCCAATGGAATAGAGAATGGTTATTGAAGAAAAGGGATGGAGCAACCACAAGATCCATGTCTCATTTCTCCTTGGTTCAATTGTCTAAAATTCCATCTGAATTTAATGAAAGTGAAATTTTAGTTATCCTCTTCAAGTTGTTTTATGTTTAAATGCAATTTGGCTATACTATACATTGACTGTATATGTAGAATTGGGCATGCTGCTAAATAAGTTAAATTTGTTCATGTACTGCAACTTTGTAAATGAGATGTGAATTTTAATGAATGACAGAGTTTAGGATGAACTTTATACTTAAACTATAAATATAACGTGGATCCATGGCATTTTCCTTTTGGGGAAACATGGGAACAACTTGAGGAGTTATTTTCTTTGAAATTGATGCAGGGTGAACATTTTCATCACCATAAACAGATAACTCAAATTAGAAATGAGAAATAAACTTTTCCCATTGTAATACTAATTTAATTTAAAACACGGAAACTGGAAACACAGTTTGAAGCATTTGAATACAGGTATCAAGTGGAATGTCTAACTGTTCTCTGCCTTCAGCTGATGTACTGATGAATTTTGGTATCTAAAAGAAAAACAATAGTTTAAATTTGCCAGGTTTGATGATCTTTTCTAGGAATATATGGAATCTGTATTCCACAGGGATTTTTTCTTTGTTAATGCAGATACTCACCCTATAATAAATGTAATTCATAAATTACCTGTGAGAATAAATAGTTAACCCAGCTATCCCATTACCCAGCATGTTCCTGCTCATCACCTCCACAGATCTGGTGGGATTTTGAAATTTGCTCCAATTTTAACTTTTCCTTAAATAAAAGAGGAAAGGATTATTAATTAAGATTTCTAGCATAGACAGAGATATCTGGAGAAAGAAATAATTCATATTTCCCTTTAAAATTTGGAGAATATTAAATATTCTTTATTTTAAAGTTACTGTAGGCTTATGTGGCAACAAAAAATTACTATTATTGTAACTGAAATTTTTGATGAACTAAGTACAAGAATTCAAGAAAACCAGGTCAAATAAATTGATTTGTTAATGGATAATTTTTAAATGATCAAGATTTGATCATAAGCTTGTAAGTTTCTCTAGTTCTATGCAACATGTAAATGTATTTCATATCGGGAGATTTCTTATAAGATTCACAAATTATTGAGATGATCCAAACCTCATAATGATTATATAAACTTTTACTGAAGAGATGCCAAATCATAGTAAAGTTAGATTTCAGAGGTCTTGAAAAGTATATAAATAAATAAACATACATACACATAATATATATAAATAAATATTTGTACTTTGTATTTGAAAATCAAAGTATGAATACACAGTGTTTTCATTAAATCTGAGGTAACGTAATAAAAATCTAACCAAATGTTTCCTTTTAGTAAACTTATTTCGTTATTGGTATTTTGTTCTTTGAAGTTCCCCTGAAATTTTCTCAGGTCTTTAGGCAGTGAAAGTACTATTCAACCTGGAATGCAAACAGGTTTTCTGATGGGAGAAGACACTTCGTAGTAATGGAGTTTTCTTGAATTTATTGCTCTTACTTAATTTGTAATTTTAAAATGTGCCACATTTAAGTGAATGATTCCCTTTCATTTTTATTGCCCCTTTCTTATCCACAACCTATGCACAGGTAGCATGGGTGCACACATACACACATGCATTTTCTTTTTATTTTCTTAAAATTGTCCTCGTGGCTTCCTTGACAGTACTCTCACCTCATTCCCCCTCTCCTGCCTCTCTTACTCCTTCCCTTTTCTCCTTGTGAGCTTCCTCTCAATTTTCCTCTTAAATGGTGATGCTCCCAATGGTTCTCTTAACAGGTGCTTAGTGTGCCAGAATTTTGATTTATTTAATTATTCACTTATATATTTTAAGAGAGATCCTTCAACCTTGGTAGGAATTTCAACTCTCAAGGCAGCAAGACAAGCCTAATGGATAAATTTTTTATTCCAGGAAATATGCCAGAAATTCCCTTTAGTTACAGAAAAATACATATTCTTGAGATTTTTGACCTTTATCAATAGACCTAACACTCATATTTCAGTTCTGGATGTTGGATACTAAATAGTCTTAGAATAATATAAACGTGTGTGTCATGTTATGCATAGGAGGATTTAAGATTTTTTCCATTTATGAAAATTAACCAGCCCTGTGGAAAAATAATTGAACTACTCAGGGATTTCTGAAATGGAGCTGAGGGTTGATGAAAGCAAATCAGGCCAGAAAGACAATGTCATGGAATGGCTGAATAATTAAACAACTGGAGTGACCACAGAGGCTAGTGTGTGGACAGCTGGCTGAATGTGATCCATGGCCTAAGATCATTGGGCTAATATATAGTACATGGAAACACTCTTTAGGGACTCCAAAAATAATTGGGAATTTTAGGGGTATGTTAAGGTGCTGAAAGGTGATATCGGACCAACAGATTTGTGGTAGAGTTCCATCTTTGTCCCTCTATTCTACTTGTTCTTCTTCGGTGAATTTATTTATTCTTGGGGTAATAATTTCCGAATATGTATCCAAAGCAATCACTCTTCTTTGATTTCACACTTTTTAATTTAATTTCCTGCTATTCTTCAATGGACCAGAGGCACTCAGGTATTCAAGCCAGAAACATAGCTTCCTAAATCCTAGACACTTTTCCTTCACCTTCCTCCCAGCCAGCCAATCATTAAATGTTTGTTATTTTTTATTTTTTTTTTAAGATTTATTTATTTTATTACATATCTCCCCTTCCCCCCGCTGCGGCAATGCGCCGAGAGTGGTCACTGCGCAGGCGCGGCTTTCCCGCGCAGGGCGGTCTCTGCGTCCGATCACGGCCGGCTTTCAGTTCGCGGGTGGCTGGCTGCACTCCATCTGCAGGTGACCTGCCCTGCCCGTGGCGGCTCTTGCCATGTCCGTGGCAGCTTCTTGCCCTGCCCACGGCGGCTCCGGCCCGCCCATGGCGGCTTGCCATTCTCAAGGCGGTCTGCCCGCTAGGAGAGGTCTCCAGGAATCGAACCCGGGGCCTCCCATGTGGTATGCCGGCGCCCCATCCACTGGGCTATCGAGCCGGCCCCTAAATGTTTGTTATTTTGCATGCTAAATATTTTCTAATCCTGTCATTTAATTTCCATAAAACTACCCCAACTATCATAGCATAGTTCAGGTTATGAACATATCTTTGTATTGCAAAGTCTCTTGCCTATAATGTGCAAACTATGCCATTTCTATATTTATATTCAATGTTGTAGCTGGAGAGACCTATTCAAGTATAAATCTGACTGTCTTAGTTTGCCAGGGCTGCTTTTACAAATACCAAAAAATAGGTTGGCATAAACAATAGGAATTTATTGTCTCACAGGTTTGGAGGCTAGAAATCCAACATCAAGGTATTAGTAAGCCATGCTTTCTTCTATGTCTGTAGTGTTCTGGTGATGGCTTTCTAGCAGTCCTCCATCACATGGAAATCTCTCTCCTCTGGCTTCTCCTAACTGACTGCATCCTAATTTCCTCTGCTTATAAGGACTTCACCCATATTGAATTAAGGCCCACCCTAATTGGATGAATGTTTTCATCCAAATTGGATCTTCCAGGCTGTTTTTACAAATGAGTCAACACCCACAGGACTGGGAAGGGCTCAAACATATCTTTGTGCAGGATATGGTTCAATATACCACATTGAATATGTCACCTTCCTGATTTAATGGCTCTGTAGTATTTTGAGAATGAAGTTCAAGTGGCTTTTCACAGTGTACAAGGCGAGCTATCAATATGTCCCTACACAGGACTTCACTTTCATCTTATACTTCCTGTCCTATACTTCACTATTAAATGGCAATGCCCTGCTTTGAGTTTTCCTCACACACCACTGTATTTCAGCTTTCCTCTGCCCTTACACAGATGTCCCTCTTCTTTCACAATAGGTTGGATTATCTGGTTAAGGCCATGATGCTTACTCTTTCTTCAACATCTACAAAGGCTTTTGAAGCTTGGCTGTTGCAAAGTGGTGTCTTTCCCTTCATATACTTATATCTGTTCGTTTACATAAACTTGAAGAGCTCTGAGAAGAAACTCAATTCAAAAAAATATTCTACATCAGACATCTCCTGTCTTTGCCACAGAGTGGTGGGCAATGCCTATCCAAACATAGCACACCAATAAAATGTCATGGGTACAATTTAGAGAAAACAGTGGGGTATTAGTCCAGTAAGCTGAAATCCTGAGATTGTAGGAGTGAGAGTAACTGAAAAGGAAGCTTTTTCCCCTCTCTCCTTCAAGAATCATTTTTTCCCTTGCTGAAACAGAGATTATTTCTACTAGACTAGAAGAGAGAGAAAAGAACTAGCAGCCATGGACCATCTCTGGCTCCACAAACATCAATGACAAATTATGCCTGAAACAATGGACTCAAACAAGCAAGGCTGTCAGCAGTGCTCTTGGTTGTAAAGCTTGCATTTAGGGGACATGCCTTGAGTTCTACATCCCTGGATCCTTGGTGAAAAAAAAAAAGAAACTCAAGACAGGAACTGATTAATGTATATTTCAGAATAGCTCTCCCTTTTTGAGAATCAGAAATGTTTAAGGAGGAGAAAAGACTAAATTTCTGAATATAATTGTGTCAATTTGAATTTAGTGACTCCCAAAAAAGATTATACTTTTGAACTAATCCATTCCTGTGTTAACAGAGTGATTTGAGAAGATTCTTATTCAGTGAACACTTATTATGGGGTAATGAAGAAATATTTAAAATTAAATATAAAAAATATTATTAATTTAGTTATTACCAATTGTTTTAATTGCTCTGTTTTTTTAATGGAAAGAAGGACTATGACTCATGCTCTGTATCCTGTTTCTTTTTAATGTTCATTGCCCAGCCATTATTCCCAATAACCAGTGGAGTAGCTAAGCAGATTTCAGATTGATAATCCCTAGTGGAGAAGTGATGCTTCCACTTTATTTTTCCTTCTTGCCTTTGCTTTTAAGCATAATTTGACCACTAATATCTAAATTGTTAAACATGTTAATTAATGATATCATAGACACTTGCATGCTACAATTCATTCCTTATGAATATGAAGAGACATCCTAATTAATTTAGGGACATTTTTCCTATTTCCCTAATAAGCCTTGAGGCTGCATCACATGTCTTTATAAGATAGCCACCAACAATTGACTGGAGCTTATACAATAGATGATCCCTTTTAGAAGACAATAGAATTCATAAATTTCCAAACTACAGCTGTGCTCATGAAATAATTCATTTATGGAAATACTTGAGCTGGCAAGGAAAAGCTTTCTTTGGAAGGTGTTAAGTCTTCCTGCAACATAAATACACACAAACACACATATACTGATAGCAGGCAAATTATCCTGACTCTTAATTCAACAGGATCTGTGACATACATTTTGAAAATATAATCCTTTTATTGACATGAATGTCAGCATATTGTGATGAAGCTAATGAGTTGAAGAATTTTTAAAATTAAAGTTGTTTTCCAAATTAGTTGAGTTAGCAGAATAAATGGCAGTGGGTGTAGGGATTGGCAACAATGAAAGCTATCCCATCGGCAGCATGTGGATATTATTAACAGTTTGTAAGGGATTTCAGAGAACTATATTTTGTATTCTCAGAGGTGATTTGCTATTCAATGCAAACTGTATATGTTACTTTTCACTACTATGATTTTGCAACTTTTATAAATTAAATTGATGGCTATAAAATAAGTTAGATGGCTTTTTACTAAAGAACTTTTAGTATGGAAGCATACAGTCTCGAGGGGGCAACTTTAAGTATAATTTATTCCCCTCCCGCTGTAAAAAGTGAAACTAGAACTTTTACCTCATTTATTTTTTTCTGATAAATATATAGGACATGTATTCATGAACTATCTTAACTCCTGGTCTACCATACCTTTAAATACAAGAGTGTTTTCTTTTGTTTAATGCATTAAACAAATATGTAGAAAAAGGGCCCTAAAACTTGGATTTCCAGTAAATATTTATTGATGATGATGATATTTGGTTTAGGTGATTAAATCTACTACAACATTCTCATTTTACTCATAAAGAAACTCACTTGACACAATGGGACACAATTTACCCAATTTACTCACACAACAGCCATTTAAATCAGCCAATTGTTTATTGATTGTAAATCTTTTTAAAAATGTATTTTATAGGCTTTTTATTCCAATAATTTTAGTCAATGAAATTGCAGCCAATGTTAATGTCTGCTTCCAACATGTATGTCAGAGTAGGAGCAAGAAAAGAATTGCACATTCAGCACAGTTATTTAAGGATGGCTTATTTACAAAGGTGTGGAATAGATGCAGAGGTACTAGCTGCAGTAAAACAAAAACTGTTGACACCCAAGGTTTAATGGATAAAGGAGGAAGTGGTTACAAGAACTCAAAAAAGAGTACTATAGGGGAGGTCCTTTGGAGAGAAACAGTGGCATTAGGTGACCTGACAGAGAAGGAATAAAAGAAATAAATGAATGCCCTGACCTCCCGCCCTCCCACCAGTCTCCTGCCAGGGTGCCCCAATGCATCAATCCAGCTTTAAACCAAAGCGCAGGGGCATCCAAAATATCAGCCTCCCAAGGTGGAAAGCAGAATAAGAGGGTGAAAAACAGAAGGTATAGGTACACAGGGTAAGAGTTAAGTTTTGGGGTGAGATTATAAATTATGCATAACTGAAATAAAGGACTTTAGGTAATGTTTTTATTTTAACTATATTCCAACTATGTCCATTATTCTTCAACTGAAAGAGTGTGAAGTTTTTAAACTTTATTTTATAAATAATTTTAGATTACAGAAAAGTAACATAGAAAATATAAGGGATTCCCATATACCCCATCACCTCCCCCTCTATCATTTTCCTTTATTAATAACATCTTACATTAGTGTGGTACATGTGTTACAATTGACAAACAAATATCGAAGCATTGCTACTAACCAAGGTCTATAGTTTACATTATGGTTTACACTTTCTACCATACAATTTTATAGGTTTTGACAAAATGTATAATGGCCCTTTTCCATCATTGCAATGTCATTCAGAGCAATTCCAATGCCCTAAAAATGTCCCATGTTCCACCTATTCTTCCCTCTCCCTCCGCACAGAACTGCTGGTCACCACTATCTTTATATCAATATTACAAGTTCTGTTACTACAATAAGTTTACTTTGGTTCATGGTTGCATTCCACAATTATGTTTGCTCAATTCTCAATCTTGAGGATTTTGGGATGGTGATTCCTGCTCAGTTTCAGAATGAGAGGGGTCTTATATCTTACGGGCAGATGGAAGGAACTGTTTTGCTTGCAGTTGCAGATACTCTACTTTTTGGGATGGAGATTGTCCACCATCATCCTTTTGTTAGTTGTCCTGGATGGGTCTGAAGAGTAGGTGTTGGCTGCAACTCTGCTGAGATTAAGATCTCAACCAATATATGAAACAGAACAAAGATTTAAATCTCTGGGACATAAATTAATGGGTGTAGTGTTAATTACAGGTTCAAATAAAAGGGGAACAGAATCATGTTTAAGGAAATTATAAATAAACCTAACTCTTACAGTTGGTAAATAGGTTATCATGTATTCCAAAATAAGGCCCACCAACGGGGTGCTGATTTCATTGAGGTGTGTGCCTTGCCTATAGTTTCCACATGTCTCTAGAGCCCTTGCGAGCATCCCTGTTTGAGGCTTTGTTTACTGTGGCAGTTAGTGAGATCCACCTGAAATGGCATAAATGTAAACTCTGGAAAGATTTCTCAACTCACTTTGAACTCTCTAAGCTGTAAAAAAATTTTTGTATTCAATTTCCCTTCCTTTGGGTCAAGGTCTTTTTCTAAACACATTGCTGGTTCATGCTTCAGAATAATCTTTGTTGCCATGGAGGCTCATCCCCAGGAGTCATGTCCTACCCTGGGAGAAAGGTAGTGAGCTTATTTGCTGAGTTTGGCTTCAAGAGAGGCCAGCTTTGAGTAACAAGGTTTTCAGGAGGCAACTCTTAGGCAATAGGTATTACTAGGCTAATTTTCAACTTTACAAGAATAAGGTTCATAAGTATAAGCATTAATATCAAGGGCTTGACATATTGGTCTTTTATTTTTTTTAATTAGGTACTGCCCATGCACTCTAGAGATTCTTGCCACTCTATTACAGAACATAGCAGGACTCCCAGGATGGGAATTTCATATTTTGTTGGTTATTGTGTGTGTCTCCACCCACTGCCATAACACCCTATAACCACATGAACACATTTATAATCCATACAGGCATGCACCAGGTGCACCCTTCCCAAGATATCCTCCCACCAATGACACCTTGCACCAGTGACCCTACCCTGCCATAGTTCCTGAAAGAACACTCCCAGAATTGTATTCTCATCTACAGTCCTCTACCTTCCCAGAATTTACCTGTTCCTTACACCAACCCTTCTCTCAGATCTATGGCTAGCTCAACCCACCTACACAACCCCACTCAAGCTCACATTCTAACATCGTTGACCCCATTCACATCACTATACTACCATCACCTCCGGCCACTGCAAAACATCTCCCATCCACCTTATCTTAGATTCTGCCAAGATTGAGCATTGACTCACCTCTCTCTACTCACTTTCTATCTCCTGGTAACCTATTTTGCATCCTCTACCACTGTGAACCTGCTCAAAATCCTTAGTTAATATCAGTAAGATCATGCAATATTTGTCCTTTAGTGATTGGCTTACTTCAATCAACATAAGGTTCATCTGTGTTGTCATGTATGTCAATACTTTATTCCTTCTTAAAACTGAATAATATTCCATTGTATGTATATACCACATTTTGTTTATCCATTCATCTATTGATGGACACTTGGGTTGCTTCCAACTTTGGGCCATTGTGAATAATGTTGAGATGAACACTGATGTGCATTTATCTGTTCACGTCCCTGCTTTCAATTCTTCTGGTGTCTTCCTAGCAGTGGGATTGCCAGATCATTTGGCAGTTCTATACTTAGCTTCCTGAGGGACCACCAAACCATCCTCCAAAGTAGATACACCATTCTACATTCCCAACAGCACTGGATGAGTGTTCCTATTCCTCCACACCCTTTCCAACACTTGTAGTTTTCTGTTTTTTTAATAGCAACCAGTCTAAAAGGTATAAGATGATATCTCATTGTAGTCTTGATTTGCATTTCCCTAATAGCTAGTGATGTTAAGCAAATCTTTCATGTACTTTTTAGCCATTTGAATCTCCTTTTTGGAAAAGTGTCTATTCAAAACTCTTGCCCAATTTTTAAATGGGTTGTTTGTTTTTTTATTTTTGAAATGTAGGATTTCTTCATATATACTGAATATTAAATCCTTATCAGATAGATGGTTCCTAAATATTTTCTCCCATTGAGTAGCCTGCCTTTTCACTTTCTTGAAAAATTCCTTTGAAACACAAAACTTTTTAATTTTGAGGAGATCCCTTTTATCTATTTTTTCTTTCATTGTTCTTGCTTTGGGTGTAAAGTTCATGAAACTACATCCTGCTATCAGATCTCATAGATGCTTCCCTACATTATCTTCTTGAAGTTTTATGGTCTTGGTTCTAATATTTAAGTCTTTGATCCATCTTGAGTTAATTTTTGTATAGGGCATGAGATGGTGATCCTCTTTCAGTCTTTTGGATATAGATATCCAGTTCTCTAAGCCCCATTTGTTGAAAAGGCTATTCTGTCCCATTTGAGAGAGCTTGGTGTCCTTGTTGAATATGTGTGGGTCTATATCTGAACTCTCAGTTTGGTTCCATTGGTAACTTTGTCTATCCTTGTGCCAAAACCATGAAGCTTTGACCACTGTAGCTTTTAGTGTGCTTTAAATTCAGTTAGCATGATTCCTCCAATTTCGTGTTTCCTTTTCAAGATGTTTCTGGCTAATCAGGGCCCCTTAACCTTTCAAATAAATTTGAAACTTGCTTTTCCAGTTCAGTTTAAAACAATACCATTGGAACGTTTAAAGGTATTGCACTAAATCTTTACTTCAATTTGGATAGGAAAGCCATCTAAATGATATTTAATCTTCCAATCCATGAACAATATTGAGAATATTCTTCTCAATATTTAGATTTTTTACTTCCTTTAGCAATGTTTTACAGTTTTCTGTGTACAAGTTTTTTAAATCATTACTTAAGTTTATTCCTAGATATTTTATTATTTTAGTTGCTATTGTAATTGGAATTTTTTTATTGATTTCCTCCTCATATTACTTATTATTAGTGTACAGAAATGCTGTACTGATTTTTGCTTGTTGATCTTATATCCCATCACTTAACTGTACTTGTTTATCAGCTCTAGAAGATTTGTTGTAGTTTTTAGGGCTTTCTACTTATAGGATCATGTAATATGCAAATACTGGAAATCTTACCTCTTGCTTTCCATTTTGGATGTCTTTTATTTCTTTTTCTTGCCTAAGGGCTCAAGCAAGTAGTTCTAATACAATGTTAAATAAGAGTGGAGAAAGGGGCATCCTTGTCTTGCTCCAAATCTTAGAGGGAAAGCATTTAGCCTTTCACCATTGAGTCTGAAGTTAACTTTGGAGTTTTTCATATATTCCCTTTATCATGTTGAGGAAGTTTCCTTCTCACCCTATCATTTGAAGTGTTTTTTTCTTTTTTTTCAAAAAAGGATGCTGTATTTTGCTGAATGCCTTTTTTATATCTATAGAAATGATCATATGATGATTTTTTTTACTTTGAGTTGTTAATGTGGTGTTTTACATTAATTGATTTTCTTATCTTGAACCATCCTTGCATACCCTGGGTCAAACCCATTTGATCACGGTATAGAATTCAATTGATGTGTTGTTGGTTTTGATTATCAAGTATTTTCTTGAGATTTTTGCTTCTGGGTTCATTAGAGAGATTGGTCTTTAGTTTTCTTCTTTTTAAATGTCTTTATGTGGCTTTGGTATTAGGGTGATTTTGGTAACATAGAATGAGTTAGGTAATGTTTCCTCTTCTTCAAATTTTGGAGAAGTTTTAATAGGATTGGTATAAGTTCTTTCTGAAATGATTAGCAGGATTCACCTGTGAAGCCATGTGGTCATGGGCTTTTCTTGGTTGGGAGGTTTTTGATAACTTGTTCAATTTCACTACTTGTGATTGGTCTGTTGAGTTCTTATATTTCTTCTTTCCTCAATACAGGGGGTTTGTGTATCTAGAAATTTGTCCATTACATCTTAATTTTCCATCTTGTCATAAAATTTTTCAAAGTAACCTCTTATGATACTCTGTTTCTGTGGGGTCAGTGGTCATATCCTCTCTCTCATTTCTGACTTTATTTGTGTACTCTCTTTTTTTTCTTTGTTACTCTAACTAAGGGTTTGTATATTTTATTAATATTCTCAAAGAATCAGCTTTTGGTTTTGTTAATTCTTTCTAGTGTTTTATTTATTCTCAATTTCATTTAATTCTGCTCTAATCATTATTATTTCTTTCCTTCTGTTTACTTTGGGTTAGTTTGTTTGTTTTTTTTTTTCTTAGTTCCTCTAGGTATGCAGTTAGGCCTTTGATTTTAGCTCTTTCTTCTTATTTAATGTAGGCATTTAGGGCTATAAATTTCCCCTTCAGCATTGATTAAGCTGCATCCTATAAATTTTTATATGTTGTGTTCTCATTTTCATTCGCTTCAAGGTAGTTACTGATTACTCTGCCAATTTCCTCCTTGACCCACTGATTGTTGGAGTGTGTTGTTTAACTTCTGTATATTTGTACCAATTCCAGTTCTCTGTCCTTTAATGATTTTTAGTTTTCCTTCCATTGTGGTCAGAGAAGTGCTTTCTATAAATTCAATCTTTCTAAATTTTTGAGACTTGTTCTCTGATCTAGAGTATGGTGTATCCTGGAGAATGATCCATGAGCACTTAAGAAGAATGTATATCATGCTGCTTTGGGGCATAATATTCTGTATAAGCCCATTAGATCCAGTTCTGCTAATGTATTATTCAAGATCTTTGTTTCTTTATTGAACCTCTGTTGAGATGTTCTGTCTAATGGTGATAATGCTGTATTAAAATCTCCCACTATGATTGTTGAGGCATCTATTTCTCCTCTTAGTTTTGTCAGTATTTGCCTCAAGTATTTTGGGGCTCCCTGGTTAAGTGCATAAATATTTATGATTTTCTACCTAATTGAAAGATTACCACTTTTATTAATATATAGTGTCCTTGTTTGTCTCCTACAACAGTTCTGCATTTAAAGTCTATTTTGTCATATATTAGTATAGCTACTCCTGCCCTTTATTTTTGGTTACTGTTTACATGTAAAATTATTTTCCACCTTTTCACTTGCAACCTATTTGTGTTTCTGGGTATAAGCGAGTTTCTTATAGACATTATATAGAGGGGTTACATTTCCTTATCCATTCTGTGTCTTTTGAGTGGAGAGTTTAATCCATTAACATTCAATGTTATTACTGTAAAGATAGTACTTACTTTAGCCATTTTTTTCTCTAGGCCTATATATGTCATATTTTAATTTTATTTATTTATTTTTTACCCTTTAATTACTCTTACCAATAATATGCCTTTCTACAATTTCCTCCAGCCCTATCTTTCCTGTTTTTATTTTCCTTTCAACCTGAAAAACTCCCTTTAGTATTTCTTGAAGGTCAGGACTCTTGTTGACAAACTCTCTCAATTTCTGTTTATCTGTGAATATTTTGAAATTTCCCTCATTCTCAAATGTCAGTTTTGCTGGATACAGGATCTTTGGCTGACAGTTTTTTTTTCTTTTAGCACCTTAACTATGTCATACTACTGCCTTCTTGCCTCCATGGTTTCAGATGAGAAATCAGTGCTTAATCTTATTGAGCTTCCCTTATAAGGGATGGATTTCTCTTCTCTTGCTGCTTTCAGTATTCTCTGTCTTGA
>PVKH010001844.1:0-28825 GCA_004027955.1 Chaetophractus vellerosus
TAACAAAAATATATATATACTAGATGGGATTTATGACAGATTAAACATCACCAAAGAAAATACCAGTTACCTTGAAGACATAACAATATAAATGATCTAAAATGAAATACAGATAGAGAATAAAACAACAGCAGAGCATTAGAGAGCTGTGAGGCAACTTCAAATGGCCTAATATGTGTGTAATCAGAGACTCTGGAGGAGAAAACATGAGGACATAGAAAATTTTTTCTGAAAAAAAATAGTTGTTGAAAATTTTCAAAATTTGATGTAAACTATAAACCCATATGTCCAAGAAACTCAACAAACTCTAAGAAGCATGAAGAAAACTACACCACAGCACATGATAATCAAATTTCTTAAAACCAGTAATAAAGAAATTTATAAAATGCAGGCAAAGATAAAAGACATTATGCACAAAGGAATAAA
Organism: Chaetophractus vellerosus; assembly: GCA_004027955.1. Classification (NCBI taxonomy): domain Eukaryota; kingdom Metazoa; phylum Chordata; class Mammalia; order Cingulata; family Chlamyphoridae; genus Chaetophractus; species Chaetophractus vellerosus. Next base: position 427 of record PVKH010001844.1, read on the forward strand.
GAAAATAGCAGATTTCTTGTTAGAAACAGTGAAAGGGAGAGCACAGTGGAAGGACATCATAAAGAAAAAAAACCTGTCAGGCATAATTCTAAACCCACTGAAACTATCTTTAGGGAATGAAGGTAAAATGAAGACATTTTACAGAAGCAAAAAGAATCCTTCCCAGGATTCCTGTACTGCAATACATATTAAAGGAAGTCCTTCAGGCAAAAGAAAAAAATGATGCAAGATAAATATGAATTGACACAAGGGAGATAAGAGCACTGGAAATGGTAACTACAATGGTAAATATATAAGATATTTTCTTATTATTTAAATATCTTTAAAAGATAATTGAAAGTTTAAACAAAAATAAGAGCATAGTATTTAAAACGTGTGTATGTGTATATTGTTTATAACATATATATAACTAAAATATATCACACGACCACCACAAACATCAGGAGGAAAGAAATGGAAGTAGACTATTATAAAGTTCTAATATTATAGTTAAAGTGGTATTATATAACTTGAAAGTGGACTGTGATAAGCTAAAGATGTAAACTATAAACCCTAAAGCAACCATTAAAATAACAAAACAAAGAATCATGGTTAATAAATAAAAGCAAAGTTAATACACTGAAATTATATGAAATATTCAATTAATTCAAAGGAAGGTAGAAAAGGAAAAGGGGAACAAAGAACAGATGGGACAAATAGAAAACAAATAGGAAGATGACAGATTTAATTCTAATCATATCAATAATTACATTAGATGTATGGTCCAAATATTCCAATTAAAAGTCAGAGGTTGTCATATTGGACAGAGAAGCAGTGTCCAAATAGAGAATTAGAAAGTATTTTAAACTGAATGAAAATTAAAGCACAACAAATTAATATTTGTGAGATGCTGCTAAAGCAGTATTTAGAGGAAAGTGCATAGCACTAAATGTGAATATTTGAAAAGAAGCAAGGTCTTAAATCAATGACTACAACATGGATGGATCTCAGAATAATTAGGCTAAATAAAAGGAGCCAGACAAAAACACTGTGTGATTCCAATTTTATAAAATTCTAGAAAAGGAAAAATAATCTTTAGTGACAGAAAGTAGATAAGTGTTTGCTTGGGAATTGCAAGGGTGCTGGAAGGGACAATAGAAAGGGATTACGAAGGGGCACAGGAAACTTTGAGGGATAATATATAAGTTCATCATCCTGATTGTGTTGATGGGTTCATGAAAAAGATGATGTGAAGAATCATTGACATTATGTCAAAATTTATCAAATTTTAAACTTGAAAGTGTGCAGCCATATTATACCTCAATAAAGCTGTTTTAAAAATCATACATGCTAGATTATTAACTTGGGACACAAGCAACAAAGGGGAGAAAAATACCAAATTAACACAAATCAGTTTATATGAAATGTTCACATGTATGAATATATGCAAAATTATAAATGTGTAGCTATTCATGAAGAAAGGCATTTTTAAAACAGTTTTGTTCTAAAAAGGTCCAACCATGTTTCTAGGCATTCCATAAGCTCCTGGATGACTGACAACCTAATAATGAAACTAGCAAACCTTATTGTCAAGTGCCTTTTATGGAGCCGGTACTATGTTCTATGCTTTGCTCATTTTATCCTCACAGAAATCTTAGAAAGTAGGTATTTAATATTATCCCCATTTGTAGATGAGGGCAGGTGCTAATAAGCCCAAATCTTTCTCAGTCATGTAGTTCCTAGTTCATTATGCCATCTGTTCAGTATTTATAGAGAATTATCTATGTTTATGGATGCTAAACCCTTACGGCGATATTGCAGTGCCAGAACATAGCAGGACCACACCCCAAATAAACAAAATTCTATTTTTAATGAGAGCATTTTAAAAATAAACAAGAAAGTATTTGGGCCAACTGGAATATATAAGCTTAAATAAACAGTTGAGTGGTCCAATGTCTAATCATTCTATATCTTACAGTTATGTTAGCTTCATATCCCTTCTAAATCACATACATTAAAAAGTCAATTTGAAATATCTTTCACTCTCTTATTGCATAAAACAGCTATATCCAAATATTTTTCACATCAGAGCCACATTTGAGTGGGGACCAACCTTGGAATCCCCTAGAGGCTTGTTAGAAATGCAGAATCTCAGGTCCCACACCAGACGTACAAAATGAGATGGCGTTTTCACAGGATCCCAGATGATTTCCGTGCGTGTTCAAAGTTGAGACATACTGATCTAACAGCGACCCACAGCAGATCATCTTCACTTTTATCTAAATGAGTGCTGCTTTCCCTGTTGGTAGTATACACAAGCCACAGGTAGTCAATCTCATAACATTACTAATATTATTTTTTTTGCCTTTACCTGAGGGTAGATATTCATGACCACAGAATCACCACTTGCTGTACTGCCTTTTAAGTGATCTTCAAATAGATTGCTCACAGCATCCACTACTTACCACTGTGAGCTTCTAACCTCGAAAATAATGACGAGGTCTGTGTTCCCAGTCTTTGCCTCCTTTCACACTGATATATCAGGGGACCTCTTTCTGCATCCCCCACTGACGACAACTGCAGAAGTTTCAGGCAACAGTGATCTCAACCCTAGCTCCACCTGGGAAGCTTTGAAAAAACACCACTTCCCTGGCCTCACCCCCAAATGACTGAATCAGAAACAGAGGATAGGGCCTGGACAGCCGTGAGGAAAGTAAAGTGACTCCCGTGCAATCAGGATTGTGAACCAGTTAGAAGTAAAATCACCCAGGAAGCTGTTAAAGACCCCACTGCCCAAGCCACATCCAGGACCAATTCCATCAGATTCTCTGGGAGGGGGCTTATGTATCCATAGATTAAAAAGAAAGAAAGAAAAAACTCCCCAGGTGATCCTAATGTACAGGCAAGGTGGACAAGGAGCTATTTGTTATTCAAAATAAAATCATGAAATGAAAGCTTTTGGAAGGACTTGAATGTAATATGATCTCCCAAGGGGGGGGGGGAGAAAAACATTTCCTGATTTTTGAACATACATGATAGTTGCATTTGCCCACAGAAACCTCTGGAATCAAACAAAGATCTTACTAACTCTCCTAGAGGAATCAGGGAGGTTGGGAGGACTTGTACTTTTCAGTGTCTACCCTCCTTTTCTGCTGATAGTTTTAACTACAAGCGTGTACTATTGTTCCTTAATAATTAAAAAAGAAAAGAAAAGAAAAGAAAGGTCGCCTTGAACAGCTGGATGCTCTGGATTTCCCTCCACACACCCATGTCACCTGCAGCTTCTTTTCTTTCCAGCTCCTGAGCCTTGGCTCTTTCCAACAACTTGAATCCTAACAATTCTGCCACCTCCTCCTGGTCCTGCCCTGACATCTTGGGATACCTGGTCATCAGTCTCATGCCTCCGTCCCTTAATTTTCACATGATATTTTGGCAATTTTCTCCTCTCTGCATGGCCTCTGAGGTTGGGTCTTTTATGAGCGTCCAACCAGCATAAAAAGTTCATCTATTAAAATAGCCCACGTACCCTAAGGATAAATATTCCTAGGCACGATGTTTTCTTGGTTTTTGATTGAGGCAGTCTATGTGCTCAGTCAGCCCTGACCTTTTTGACTGGGTTTTTGGCAGTCTGTTACCTGGGGAGCGATGCCAGTGGCAGAGGTTCCAAAGAACGTAATCACCCAAAGCCTTTGTGAGTACACACTTTGTGCATTTGCCCATTCTTTCATTCATTTAAATGCTTTCATTGAACATTTTCTCTAGGGCTAGCGCTCACTAAGTGCTCAGCCACAAAGCTAAAATTTCTATCCTCAAAGAGCTTACCAACTAATGAAGAATTTAGACAGCCAAACCAACAGTTATACTAAAGGATGATTCACAATGAGAGAAGATAAGTTAAGCTCCATCACCTCTTTGTGCCTCAGTTTTCTTATCTGTAACATAGAACCATTAATAGCACCTGCTGTTAGGATGGCAATGAGTAATAAAAGAGTATATGTTAAGTTCCTTGAATTGTATTTGGTATGTAAAACACAACGTATTTGCTCTATTAAATAGATAAATTTTAAAAGCTGCTATGAACAGAATAGACAATCAGAAATAAACCCACACATATATGGTCAATTGGTTTTTGACAAGGGTGCAAAGTTAATTCAATGAAGAAAGGATTGTCTTTTCAACCAGTGTCATTGGAACAGTTGGTCAACCACATTCCAAAAAGTCATCCTTGACCTACACCTCTCCCGATGTACAAAAGTTAACTCAAAATGAATCACAGACATCATGTAAAATCTAAAATTATAAAACTTCTAGAAGAGAACTTAGGAGAAAAATCTTTGTGACCTTTTATTAGGTGATTATTTTTATATGAGACACAAAAAGGGCAAATGAAAAAAGAAAAAGAATGATAAATAGGAATTCAGCAAAATAAAAAAAACTTCTCTTTGAAAGACTGTGAAGAATGAAAAGATATGCCACAAGTAGGAGAAAATTCTTGCAAAACACATACTAATGAAGGTCTTATATCCATAACATATAAAAAACTCTGAAAACTCAATAAGAAATCAAACAATCCATTTATAATGTGAGCAAAAGATTTGATTAAACACTTAACCACTGAAAAGATAAGGATGGCAAATAGGACATAAAAATGTTCAACATCCTTAGTCAACAGGGAAATATTCATCAAAACAATGTTGAGATACTACTACATACTTATTAAAGTGGCTTAAAAAAAACACTTACATTTTTAAGTGGTAGCAAAGAAGCAAAGAGACTGGAACTGCCATGTAATGCTAATGATGATGCAAAATGGCACAGCCACTTTGGGATTCACTTTGGAAGTTTCTTATAAAGTACAGCACACACTTACCATAAGACCCAGAAATACCTGGTAATTACTCAGGCAAATGAAGCTATATTTCTGCAAGAAAACCTGGATATAAGTGATTATGGTAGCGTTATTCATAATCTCTAGAAACTGGAAACAGCCCAAATATCCATCAACTGGTAAATGGATAAACTGTGGTACATCCATTCAATGGAATACCACTGAGCAATAAAAAGTAGCAAACCACTGCCACGTGCTGTAACATGAATAGATTGCAGAAGCATTGTGTTACGTGAAAGAAATCACACACAGGCTGTCACATACCATAGGCTTACATTTAAATGACATTCTAGAAAAAGCAAAAGTCCAGGAACAAAAATCAGATCAGAGTTGCCTAGAGCAGGTAGCATTGGGAAGGAGGGGATTGACTGTAAATGGTAGAGGGAATTTTTAGAGGAGATAAAATGTTCTTTATTATGATTATGGTGGTGGATACACAATTACATGCATTCCTCAAAACTCTCAGAACTGTATACTTGCAAAGAGTAAATTTTATTGTTTGTAAATTATACATCAATAGACCAGACAAAAAATACCCATAAAAATAATACATGGTTCTTGTAAAAAATTAAAATATGAGGTTAAGGAACCAGCTGTGGCTCAACTGGTAGAGCCCTGGTTTACTACACGGGAGGCCCCGGGTTTGGTTCCTGGGGCCTCCTCGAGAAGGCAGGCCGCCTCGAGAAGGCAAGCCACCATGAGCTGGCAAGCTGCCGCGCGGTAAGCTGACTCGGCAGGATGCCGCAGCAGGGGGAGACAAGCAGACACAGAATAATGCAAAAGCAAATGAACATAGCAAGCACAAGCAGCAAGGGGGGGATATATAAATAAATAAATAATAAATCTTTTAAAAATATATATGAGGGTAAAAAGTAAAATGCCTACTGTTAACTATTTGTGTGTGGGTGTAAATTTAGTTTGTTTTGCTGTGGTTACACCACTGTGGACATTTGTCAAAACAAAAAAGTATGGGGGCCGACTGGATAGCCCAGTGGATAGGGCGTCGGCATACCACATGGGTAGACCGCCTTGAGAATGGCAAGCTGCCATGGGCGGGCCAGAGCCGCCGTGGGCAGGGCAAAAAGCTGCCACGGACAGGCAAAAGCCGCCACGGGCAGGGCAGGTCGCCCACGAATGGAGCACAGCCAGCCACCCGCGAAGTGAAAGCCGGTCGTGATGGAAGCAGAAGCCGCCCACAAGCGGGGAAAGCTGCGCCTGCGCAGTGATCAGTCTTGGCGCGTCGCCGCAGCAGGGGGGAAGGGGAGATATGTAATAAAATAAATAAATCTTAAAAAAAAAAAAAAGTATGTTCTTAAAAAGTATGCATTTTACTGTATGTAAATTGTGCCTCGATAAACCCAACTTTAAAAAAATGGAAAAAATGCCCCAGTGGGAACAAAAGAAAACAGAAACCACCTTAAGGGATTCAACAACTGCTTATGGCCAGAAAGTTGAAATTTAAGTGCCATCTTACCACTGACAAAGCCATGAAAAATCCACAGATAATTGTTTTGACGTTGAAATGTATCACAAGGCTCCCAGGAAGAGATGGTTCTTGAACAGTGTTTTGAAAAAATAAGTGGATGTTTATGTTTTATGAATTATTCTGATGGAGGTTCTCGGTCTATGATTTAAAATTTATTCAACAAAATATTTATTGAGTGCCCACCTGACATTTGGGGCCCAGTAATTCTCTGTGGTGGGCTCTGCCCTGGGTACTGCAGGATATTTAGCCACATCTCTGGCCTCTACCCACAAGATGCCAATAGCATCCCCTCCTCCAGTTGTGAAGCAAAATCAGCCCCCACTCCCAGAACTACTGCTTTAGGGTATTGGGGACAAAGGGATGAGTATGTGAAGTTGCCATGAAGACGGTGGCAATCTCATTGCAGGGAGTCAAAAGTAAATAGGCCTGGAGAGTAGGTGTTGCAAATCCACTGAGGCTCAGGGCCCAGCTGGCACATGGGCAGTCCAAAGATTCAAGTTCCTTAGGTGTACACCTGCCCACTCCAGCACCAACTATAGGTTCAAATAGAAGGGACAGAAGAGGCATATGTAGAGGAGTCACAACTGAGTCCAACTCTGTCACACTCTGGAGCACAAACTCCAAAGTAGAGCCCACAGGCAAGGCACCCAACTCCACAGGGGGTGCTGAGGGCAGGGAGAGCGAGTGAGAGGTGTAATACAGGGGCACTTTCAGGACTTGGAATTGTCCTGAATGACACTGCAACGACAGATACAGGCCGTTATATATCCTGCCATGGCCTACAGAATTGAGTGGGAGAGAGTGTAAACTACAATGTGAACTATAGTCCATCCTTAGTGGCAATGCTCCAAAATGTATTCATCAATGGCAATGAATGTACCACACTAATGAAAGAAGTTTGTAATGTGGGGAAAAGTGGGAGTGTAGGGAGTGGGGCATATGGAAATCCCTTATATTTTTATGTAATATTTTATGTAATCTAAGTATCTTTTAGAAAAAATAAAAAATATATTTAAAAAAAATTAACAACAGCAGTTGTGGAAAAATAACGAGAAAACAAACAAACAAAGAAAAGTAAATAGGACTTACCAGAACTAGTTTCATTTTTAGGGTGTTTTTAGGGTATTTATGTGTCTGTGCATTTTAAGCAAGAAAGACCATGTGGCTTGGCAGTTAGGCAAGTAAGTTCTAGAGACAGACTGCCAGGGTTTAAAATCTAGCTCTGAGGATATAACATGTGATTTGGGGTATATCGACCTACATGCACTCTAGTTTCTCTGCTTGGAGAATATGGGACAGAAGAGGTATCTTAAACCAGGGGATTGTCAAAAGAATTAAATAACTAAAGATTGACAAGTGCAGCCTCTGACACATGGTAAAAACTCAATAAACGTTAGTTGCTGTTCTTATAATTTTTCCCCATTTAAGGCTAAAAACTCCTCGGAAGTGGGTAACAAGTTCTACGTAGTGTGTCTTAAATACAGTAGACACTTCTCAAATATTTGAGGAAGGAAGGAAGAAAAGGAGGGAATGAATAAATAATAATATTGACTGGTTATATGTTGCTCTCATCTGCAAAATAAGCCTATTAATACCATTGAACAGTGGTAGTGAGGATGACCTGAGATCATCTTTGAAAAGGATTCAGCAGAATGCCTGATCCTAAGCAGTAAACAGCAAATGTTAGTTATTGTTGTCAGTGCTCTTTTACTATCAGTCAGCAAGAAGTCATCAGAGATCTTAACTGGATAAGGTTCCTCTGGAAAGATTTCCAGGTTCAGAAAGTCTCTACATAGACCTTATCTCACAAAAAGATGCCGGAGAAATTCCCTTACGGTTGCCCAGACTTGCCAGCAAGCTGGGCCGCTGTAACGTCATTAATTTAAGCTGAGAGGGAGGAAAAAGAGGTGGCACTGATGGCAACTGTTTTGGCAGGAAGTTAAAACACCCACCCACTCAGACCATCTGTCTGCTTAGGCTCTGGCTTTGTTGAAAACCATGGAGACAAAAGATAAGGAAAATGAAAAAGAAAAAAAAACTTAAAATCTGGGCGACACACTCTGAACTTTGGGCTCTGTATGGAGGAGAGCTGCCTCTCAACCCAAGCCTACCTTTGAAAGGTGCTCAACTGAGGGCAGGGATGGAGGCAGGAATGCAGGTGGAAGGAGCAGTGGAAATGTCTGCAGGAGAGAGGAAAAGGGAGGGAGGCTGGCATTTTGGGGTATTGTAATTTCTCCATACAGAGCTGCAAGTTCCACGTGGAGTTCCTTCCTGGGAGGGCTAATGGCACTGACTTGAGGTTATTGCCTCGGTCAAACCCTACCTGTGGGAGCTTGGGTGCCACCTCTTGAAGTCTCCCAGTCCAAGTATGGAAGCTGAAGAGGACACCACCAGCTTCCTTGCTCCACTGTTGTTGCTGAATTATTTTAAAGCAAATCATAGCCATCATGCTTTTTCATCCCCATAATACTCCAATACGTATCTCTCAGCCGCATGGACTTTTTTTTTTTTAACGAAATCATAACACCATTATGGCCTCTTAAAAAATAATTATTATTCCATGGCATCAACTAATACTCAGTCCATATTCAAATTTCCCACACGTCTCAAAACTATCTTTTGGCAATCAGTGGTTTTATTGTGCTAAAAATCCTATTTGACAAAATAACAAGTTGGCAGCCTTATGTTGCTCTCTGAAAGTGAAAAGAAAATGAAAAAATATTGTGGCTTTATTCTTTGATATCCAAAAATGTGGATGCCCTGCCCTCACAGACCTGCTAGTTCCCCATGGTGCTATTTGCAAACACTCTTTTTATTTTCCCCAGCTCAGGCTCCCCCGCACCCCCCACCCCTGTTTTTCTGGCACTATCTCCAGGGAAGTGTAGGCTCATCCCACCCCAGGTGGGAGCTGGAGAGCAGTAAACGAAAGTTCACCATTGTACACTTAGCATCTAGCTGAGCATCTGCCACTCCCAAAGGCGGTTTTTAAAATTAGTCAACAAATATTTATTGAGCCCCTATGAAACTCTTAATACTGCTAGGGATTCAGAAGAAAACAAAACAAATTAGGTCCCTGATTCCATGTAGCTTACGTTTTAGTGGAAAAAGATAGATAGTAGACCAAGAAACAAAGATATGTATGACAGATGGTATAAAAGCTAAGAAGAATGAATTATGGTAGGGGGTAGAAAGGGATGGAGTGGGTGGGGGTGTAGTTTTAGATGGGGAGATTAGGGAAACCCATTCTGAGGTTTCCCTAATCTCCCCATCTAACAGAACTTCCAGCTCTTAGAGATAAGAGCATTCTAGGCCAAGTAAATGTTGCCTGGTGAAGCCTTGAGGCAGTTAGGAGGCATGTTCAAGGAGCAGCAAAGAGTAATTGTGGCTGAAGCAGACAGAACAAGGGGGAAATGATAAGAGATGAGGCCAGTGGAGTAGGTAAGGAGGAGGGTTTAGCAAACCTTTTGTCAAGGGCCAGAGAGGAAATATTTTAGGTTTTGGGGACAAGTGATATCTGTTGTGATTACTCAACTCTAGAGTATATAGAGAGGAAATCAGCCATAGATAATATTTAAACTAATGGATGTGACTGAGTTCCAATAAAACTTTATTTACAAAAACAGATGGTAGGCCAGATTTGGCCCATAGGCCATAGCTTGCTGACTCCTGTCTAGGGCTGTCTAGACCCTGGTAACAAGCTTGGATTTTACTAGAAGTGCAGCTGAAAGCCATTGGAAGATTTGAACAAGGGAGCCATATGATTAAGTCTATGGAATTTAAGACTTTTTGAGGAAGGGCAAAGTCTTGCAGAGGTCATATTCGGGTATAATTTGAAGGCAGGACACAGCATCTGCCAATGATCAAATGTGGAGTAGACAGGATGGTTGTTATTATAGGCATGATTATCTATCAGTTTTAGAGAAGTCATGGAATAACTGCAGAATGAGTTCAGCAAAGGTACTGAAGAAAATAGAATTTGATTTAGATGTTGGAAGATGAGAAAGATCCCAGCCACACAGACTCGTAGTTATGAACGCAAAGTACGAGTCAGAAAAACTGTTTTCCAATCCTGTTTGTCTCTTTGTGACATTGGGCGGGTAACCAACCACCCTGAGCTTCAGGTACTGCTTCTGTAAAATGGAAATAACCATGGCTTCCTCATAGGGACTTGGATTACACGAAAAACGTGCCGAAGCACTGTGCACAGTGTCTGTCGTACTGGCACAATGAGTGTTTGCTAGTACAACATAAGGGTGAAAAGGTATCTGAGGATGACGAATTCTACATAACATGGGTGAGAAAGGACAAGATGGGGTGGATGAAGGCACTGCTTCTGAAACTTCTCACCTGGGGAGCTTGCTAAACTGCAGACTCTGACTCAGAGATTCTGAATTTCTAACAAGCCCCTGGGTGAAAGTGATGCTGGCACAAGGACCATATTTTTAAGAGCAAGGGCTTAAGGAGACAACATAAAGGAGGCTTAAGGAGCAAGGGCCTAAGGAAGACACAAGAACCAAGACTGTTGTGCTAAAGGCAGGCTGATGAACAGAAGGCCCCCAGAGGGGCCCTGCTACAGGGCTCTGTCCACAAGAATCAGGTAAAGCAAAATTTTAGGGGGAAAAAAATAGGCAGCTGAACAGGATTCAGAACAGATTAGAGGGTGAAGAGTCTAGAGACAAGAAACTACTTAGGACTTTGGGGTAATGGGGCTTGTAGAGAGCCTTGGAAGCAATCCTGGGATTTACCCTAAGGCGATAATCAGCAACAGGAACAAAATTACAACCCCATGGCCATGTAGACAGCATTGCTTAAAACAATGGAAACAACTTAAATATGCAAAATGGGGGCTGGTGTTCGTTAAATGAACTCTAGCCCAAAGGCCAGCTGAGGCTTCCCGGACACATGCATTCATCCACTTATCTCTGTCTTGTCTCATGTTAATTGATATTAATCTCATCCCCTTCACATGATTCTACCCAAAGCTCTATAATGCCAAGGAGTTCACGAATTTAGCAAATTTTGTTGAGGAACGTGGCTTCCTGAAGTCTCCTAGCTCTATGTCCCACATCCCACCCCTTCTTTTTTCTCAGGAGCAATAAAGTTTCCCTGCTTTTTCTCATGAAAAATAGCTTTACTTCCTTTCCTAGAGTTTTTCTTGCTCTTCCAGACAGGACAGAATAACAGGAACTAGTTGTACCCTCCTGTCTAAAACAACTAAAAAACTGGACAAAATACTTAAAAGAACAGTGTTCAAACATTGGACATCAGGCAGTACAGGGCAATGATTCCCAAAAAAGGAGAATCAAATGAGGTGATCCATAGGAAAGTCCCAGTGTGCTTCCTAAAGGGAATTTTTGAGCCATGGCACAACTAGGGGGAAACCAGTGGGGACTCCTTCTTCCAAAGACACATGTGATTGCATTTAGGGCTCACTCAGATAAGGTAGGATAATCGCCCCATCTCCAGATCCTTAATTTAATTTTATCTGCAAAGTCCTTGTTTCCATATAAGGTAACATTTATGGGTTCCAGAGATTAGGATTGGACATATCTTTGGTGATCCTTATTTAGCCTATTGCACCTTAATAGGTCCCAGAATTCATCTTGGGGACAGGGGATACTGATGGGATATGTTAGCTTCTAGGTGGTATTTAAAGCCCCTAAGGAAAGGATGTAGAAAGAGGAAAGAGAAGAAGCCTCTAACATTTAGCTCTAAGTAACTCTGGTCTCTTTGAGGTCCAGCTGCATTCCTAATCTTCAGTTCTTTTCATATCTTGAAGTTTCAATAAGTTGCAAAAATAGAATAGAGAGTTCCTGCATACTCTTTACCCAGCTTCCCCCAATAATATCTTACCCCAGTACACTGTCAAAACCAGGAAATTGACATTGGCACCTGTATTAGTCAGCCAAAGGAGTGCTGATGCAAAGTACCAGAAATCAGCTGGTTTTTATAAAGGGTATTTATTTGGGGTAGAAGCTTACCATTAGCAGGCCATAAAGAGTAAATTACTTCCCTCTCCGAAGTCTATTGCCGTGTATTGGAGCAAGATGGCTGCCGATGTCTGCAAGGGTTCAGCCTTCCTCTTCTTCTTAAGGCTCTGTGGTCCCAGCTTCTTCCAATCTCAGCTGTAGGCTGGGATAAGTTGTCTCTCTCCTGGGGCTTGTTTCTCTCTGGGCTCAGCTGGCTCTGGTCTCTCCACAAGGACAGGTGTGGACTATCAGGCTTTCTCTCTCTTCCCAGGGCCTCTGCCCTTGTCTATGGAGCCATCTCTATTTCTCTGTGTTCTTCTCCTATGTGTTTACTCCCCAGGGTTCCAGCATCCAAAACTCTAACTCTCTTCTCTGCCATGTTGTTTTCTCTGTGAGTCCCCACCCACCAAAGGGGCAGGGACACAATGTCCTACTTATATGGCCCAATCAAAGCCTTAATCATAATTTAATCAAGTAAAAGTGAAACCTCTAAAATTAATACAATCTAATACACCCAGAGGAACAGAACAGTTTACAGACATAATCCAATATCTGAAAAAAAAAAAAACCCAATATCTATTTTTGGAATTCGTAAACAATACCAAGCAGCTACAGTACCGTGCTATTCATGTAGTCCTCAAATACAGACTTTTTCAGATTTCATCCATTTCCACTGATCTCCTTGTTTTGTTGTTGTCATTGTAGAGTTGCATGAAATTTTATCACATGTATAGATTCTCATAACCCTTATTCTTTAAGATTTGGTAATCTTTCAAGGAAAACTGAAATCTGTATATTTCTGATCATTTAACTTAACTCACTCAAAGGTTATTTTGCAAGAGCTCTTTGAAGTCCAATCAGTTTTTCTGAGCCTCTCTTTTTAGCTATGCTCCTTGGAAACAAAATGTAATTGCCAGCTGCAAAATGAACTCGTTTCGCTAGTTACAAAAAACAAACCAAATACCCAAATTACCAAATGTTTCAAAAACCTTTTTCTAGTATGCTTCTGAAGAGAACCAAGTTCCTTCAGGTAAGTGATGAGAATTTTCATGGATTATCATGACATACCTGGTGTATATTGCCTAAAAAAAAAAACCTTCAGATTCCCTTTCTCCAAGAGACACCAAATGCTCTCTGGCCACTCGTGAAATTCCTAGACATGGAAGTTCTCAGAAGTCAAGAGGAAAAGAAAACTTCAACAGCTGAGCAGCTACCTGTATTTGTGGTTTTGGCAATACAAATAAGCTTATTTCAAGTCCCTCTGTGGTTAGTCAAGCAATGATTAATAAAGCAGTGATCACCTTTAGTAAAATAAATAGTAGCTAATAAAGGAGATAATGAAGAAGATTTAAAAGAGAGATAAAGATGCCCGCCGTAAGGAATTGAGCCAATAAGCTCATTATCAATTCCAAAAGCAAGCAGAAAAACTCACTCATTATAATTACAAATAACTTTTAGTTTTCTCTGAATTAATGTATTCTTCAAGAAGTCATTGCATTCCTAGATATCCAATTAGGCAAATGATACTATGAAGCATCTTTAAAACTCTTTCAAGATTTTGTGTGCTTAGGAACACTCGGTATCAATATCCAAGAAGAGGATGGTACTTTTGTGCAGATAATTCTTGGCTCATTTTATTTCTTAATAGCTCTATGTTTCTTGTTTATTTTACAGATGGCCTTAACCAAATGGTGTACATACAGATTCTTTGCATGTGTTTGTCTGTATCTGAATCTGAATGAATTCTGTTCCTTAAACATAACCATTTGGGGAAAATGAAAACATCGAGATAATAATTTAAATCTCAGAAATAGATGTTTATGTGCAGACCTCTTTTCATACATTTTCTCCCTCTCTCTCCTTTTCAATTTCCTCTCTCATCAGCTCAACTTTGCCCTCCAAAGATACGATCAATCACTGCTTTTTGTCTTAAATCAATATGTCTCACAAAAAAGGAAAATTGGTTTTTCTTATGGACTCTAAATCAATTACATTAAGCTATGCAACACAACGCATTCCTGTCCTGTTTAAATATGTTGTTTAAAAGTCTCTTATAGTTGAATCTTGAATAACGAGAAAGTGTAATAAAATTTGATTGCATCTTGTGAGCTTGAGTCAATGATTTCTGGATGTACAGCTGAAAACATTTGATTTGTTTTTTCCCTCATGACCATCTCTCCTTAGGGAATACTCTTCCCAATGTCAGGAACATTGTGGAGAAAGCTGAGGCTTAGCTCTTTGTTTTAAGAGCATGGTGATTGCTGTTGCCTTCCTGGCCCTTCTGTCCATTTCTAGAATTGTTTTTTAATGTGCCTTGTGAACACTGATGACTTGAAAGCCATCCCTGGCTCCTTCCTTCCTTTCTCCTTTTCTATCTCCTATAAACCCTTACCATATTAGCATTTCTAAGCATCGTCTGCCTTCTTTTTTTTTTTAGCTGGAAATGACTTTTCATTTCCTAAGCTCTTTTTGGCATTTGAAGCTCTTTAAGAGTTTTCCTTAAAATTTAATGCATTTCATTAGGAGAATAATATAGAGCGAGCTCACCATCCTTTATGAATAATTAGTGACTTAGAAACAAGCCTTGAAGTTAGTGAAAAACCCTCTGTAAGGTACTGAAATGATAAAAATACACTGAAGCATATACTTTGATGCACTTTAAAGAAATCATCATAGACTAATAATATGGTATCTCAAAGGAACAGATCAGACTGACAGGAAAATTACTTTTCAGGAAACAAAGTAGTTATGACATTTATAGCAACCTTTGTAAAGGTTGGTAGCACAAGAAAAGGAGATTTAATTCCATTACTTCCAGGTGCCTCAAAAGGAAAAAACCACACTCGTGTGTGCGCATGCGCCCACACTCACGCCCGCACACGTTTAGAAAGAGGAACTTGTTTTCTTTTACTCCCAAGCACAAAGAGAATGAAGAGCTTTCGAGCGACCGTTACTCCTTCCATTACCAGGAAAGTCAGACTTTGAATAGAATCAAAACCACATTAACATGTCAGGGTAAAAAAACATGGTAGAATTGCCCTGCATCACTCCATTTATACAGCATTTTCATCTCTGTAACTCCATTTTCTATATAAACTAAACACAACAGTCTCTTCTTAAGTCACACAGCCTTTGTTAATTCATTCAGCCCCTTCCGATTTGTTTCCTTTCTGCTTGTCTTCAAGATATTTTACTTTTACAAAGCTATAAAGCAGCTCTTGTGAAAGTGAAAGTCATTTCTTCAGGAGGTGAATCCACAGCTCTGTTTCTTTATTCTGCTCCCTAGCTGTAACCAGAAGCCACCAAAAGTTAAAAACCTTTTCAACTGAAATCAATAATTAGGCTGGTCTTTTTATTGACTCGACTGGGTCAATGCTGTAAACTGGAGAGGGAAAAAAAAATCCCATTTTGAAAAACAGATGCCTAAACAGACAACAATGGGATCTAGTCAAAATATTCACCTTCTAGGCCAAGTTCTGTGGTTGCCTTAGTGATTACGCCCCATAACACGGACCTCTTGGTCTGGAGGTATGGTGGGCAGCCTTCTAAGACGGTCTCCAAAGCTCCGCGTCTCCGTCTCCTAGGGTTCCTTCCTTGGGTAATCCCCTCCCCGTGAGTGTGGGCTGGACTTATTGATTTGTTCCTTCCAATGAATGGACTATGACAGGAGCGATGTGATGTCATTTTCGGGATTAGGTTTTAACAAACCAGTGGCTTCTCTATTGGGTGTGCTCTCTCACTCTCACTTGCATGGCTTGTGCTGGGGGTATCCAGGTGCCATGTTGGGAGGGACACCAGTGGAGAAGCCCATGCGAGTGAGCTTAGGTGAGCGTCACGAGGACGCCAGACCCAAGGAAGCTTTGATACCAGTCTTTGAGAGATCCTGAGACATGGGCACCCAGCTAAACTGCTCCTGAATTCCTGACCCACAAGAACTGTGAGATGATAACTGTTCCTTGTTTCCACCTGCTAAGTTTTGGGCTGATTTGTTACACAGCCATAGATAACTAATAAAAGAGGTAACAGATTCTCTTGTATGATGCCCAAGACGTGCCAAACCTGTATAGGAGTCAACTGTGAATTGTGCTGTGGAAAGCTTAAATGTGGCCATTCATTGACTCGGTTTCCAAAGTGATGCAGTTTTGCTAGATATTCGCTTCCTTCTGATGCCAAGAATTGATCTCATTTTAAAAATTTGTTTCAAATTAGATGCAATATAGAAGGAAGGAAAGCTGTAAAGCACTTTAAAACTGTTAAAGAAGAAAACTAAGATAACTATTAAGGCCTACATTTCTGTAGTAGGCAGGTTTCCTGAAAAAGTAGTCAATTCTTATTTTGCAGGTATTTTTAAAAAAAAGGTTTTCTAGGATAGTTACAAATGTAGTATAAGAAAGCAGACTGTCAAAAATAACGATAAAAGAGAACACACTGGACAAGGAAGCAAGAGTCATATATTTGCTCCTACCCAGTATGGATTGTTTGTCAAATGTGTAGCTATCTCAAGGCTTCACCACCTCCTTAGTGAGCACTCACCCTTTGCCTCCCTGGCGTCAATTCCCACTTCTTTGGCTAAGATCCCCTCCCGGCTCTCTGGCACTAGGTCTGGGTGGGACCCTACCTATAGCCCGGGCAATCAAACCACCAGATGCCCTTATAGGCTCAGAGATGGGCACGTGACCCAACCAAGTACAATCAGAATGAGGCTGTGATTTGGTGAGAGCTAACAGGAAGGCTTTCATTCCTTCCTAAGGGCTTGAACCCCCAGAGGTCTGAAGTTGGAGCCACTGAAGTCATCTCTCCCTGATGACAGGAGAGTGTACATTGGAGATGCTGGGCAGTATGCATGGAGTCTAAGAGTAAAGCCATCACACCTGAGAGCAGGAAGAATAAATCCTAATGGCACCGTGTGAGCCCTGAACTAGCCGTGCCTGAAGCCTACCATGCCTCTGAATGCTCAGTTTGTGAGCCAATAAATGTCCTAATTGGTTTAAGTCTGTTAAGGGAGGGATTTGGGGCTGGTTGCTTTTATTTTTAGATCACATTTAATAGAAAGTATCTTAATATCTTCAGATCTAAACATTTCCAAATATCTTCAGATCTAAACATTTCCAAAACACTGGCCTTTTAAATTTGACATATAACCTAAACTGTTTGTTTGAATTCTTTGAGTCAGTTTTTATCAAAACTTCAAAAAATCTTTGTTATATACAGGACCTGCCACTGCCAGCCAATGGAAGCAAGTCATAATAATCATAATAATCATAATCATAATCATAATAATAATACATGTTGAGTTATTAATATGTATCAAGTACTGTGCTAAGCAGTTTATATATATATTATCCCATTATTTTTTCATTTTTTAGAAGTAAAGAAGTTAAAACACAGACTCTGGAACTCCATTCGCCCCAGTTTTTAATCTTTTTCCTGCCACTATCTATCATTGTGACCTTACTTACATTCTCTGTACCTCACTTGTCTGTAAAATGGGCATGATGCTACTGTCTTCCTCATGAAGCCATAAGGAGTAAATGAGTGAATATCCATAAAGTGCTTAAAACAGTGCTTGGCATACAGAAAGCACTACTTAAATGGCAGCTTTTCATATTTCTTACAACAGCCAGTGATGTAAGCACTGTTATGTTTATTTCCCAGTAAGGAAATTGGTCTCATATGGAAGTCTTTTTATCCCACCAGGATGACCATTTTAAAATTTAGTTCCATTTGTGAAGCAAAATTTTGAGAGAATAAGGACTCTGCCACTCTCATTTTTGTATCCTTGACATTATCTAGTCCAGTGACTATTAATAGGAGGTGCACAAAGTAACTGCAAAGGTAACTACAAAGAATATAAAGACACCAAACTGAGCAAAGAATACCAGCCTATGGGTCAAGAGCCCTGGGGACTTGTATTAGTTATCAATTGCTGTGTAACAAATTTCCCCAGTAATTGGCGACTTAAAATAACACATTTATTATCTGGCAGTCTCTATGGGTAGGGGATACATGCATGCTTGGCTGGATGCCCTGCTTCAGAGTCTCTCATAGGCTGCAGTCAAGGAGTCAGGCTCGTCTGAAGGATACGATTCTAAGCTCACTCACATGCTGTCAGCAAGATTTAGTTCCTCAAAGGCTATTGGACTGAGGGCCTCAACTCCTCACCGGCAGTTGGCTGGTGGCCTTCCCCAGTTCCTTACCATGTAGGACTCTCCTGCTTGCTTCATCAGAGCAAGCATGGGACAAGAGCCAGACAGTAAGAAAGCACCCTTGAAAAAGATTGTTAGAAAGACAGAAGTCACGGTCTTTTATAGCCTAACCACAGAAGTGACATCCCATCATTCCTGCTGTCTTTGATTTGTTAGAGACAAGTCACCAGGTCCAGCCCATATGCAAGGGAAGAGGATTACCTAAGGGCATGACCACCAGGAGGGGAGCTCACTGGGGGCCACTTTGGAAAGCTGCCTTCCCCGGACATGGAATTGAAGCTGACTCTCTTTGCTCTTTGACCATGGCAGAATCAGCTATTCTGGGCCTCAATTCTCCTATCCATAAAATCTGTATTATAATTCCCCGAGATCCCTTTCAGTTTCAACATGTGATTCTAGGAGGTCCTGAAAAGGAACAGAAATCACAGGTTAAAAACTACTTTTCAGGAAGGCAGATGTAGCTCAGTGGTTGAGCACCTGATTTCCATGTATGAGGTCTAGATTCAATCCCTGGTACATCCTAGAAAACAAAAATCAAAACAAAACCCTACATATCATTTCAAAATGTCTCTACAAACTCTCCTGGAAAAATGAAAAAGGGTTTAAACTTTCCCCTTGTTTAACATCACATCTGGTAGACTTCTACGCCAAGGATTGTAGTGAGGAAAATGCTAGAATGTGTCACTGGTTTTACTTCCTGAGCCAAGAGTGGGGTTTGAGCCAAGAAAGGGGTCACTGTGGTCATATACCGGTTTGCAGCACTTGAGAAAGAGGGAACATGAGTTTCCAAAATTTAATTGAAATGGCGGAGAGTTTTATTAGTTTACCCTGAAGTGTCAATAAAAAATGGTGCATGGCAGATGGTTTTCCTGTGATCCCAGCAGCAACTCTGTCTTGAGGTTAATAACCCTTTTACTTTATGGACTTATTGGCAAACTCTCTGTGGTGGTGTTAAGTTTGTTTAGATGTTTTCTGGACCATTATTAAAAAAAGAAAGTCTCTGTCCATTACTATTTTCTTCATACTCCTTTCTTTTTGAGCAATTTGTTGGAATCACCTTTAACCCATCATGGCAACAGAGGAAGACAGACTAACTAAAAACCACATTTAAACAATTTATTGGTATTGTAAAAAATATTCCTGGCATATAATTACTTATTTGTCCTTTAGGTTAGAGATAGGGAATATACTGTTTAATAGTGTAATTTGGTTAAATCTCCCAATAAAAGAGAAGATTTTCTTTTTTACTATTACTTAAAGGCTTTTTCAGCCCTCACTGATTCCTACTAATGTTTATATTCCCCTTTCCTTTCCGGAAGAGACTATGAATTGGTGGTCTGTGAACTGGGGGTTGCAGATGTTTGCTATTTGTCTCTTCTTAATGTTTTAAACCTTGGAAGCATTTGGCAACATTTAAATATCAGGAAACTTCCACACTGGAAGAAATTCAGATTTCCAGCTTCTCTTGAACAATAAGAAGCTTCGGCAACTCTCGCCTGCATTGCAATATGGCTGGAGTCAAAGGGAGGTGTCTTCCTTTTGATGGCAGCATGTCCTTGCTTGTCCCTACCAAATGCCCCACTCCCAAGTGCTCTCACAACTATAATGTTAGCCTCGAATGAAAGATGACCTAGAAATCCCTCTTCCATAAATCCCACAGTGGCTTTACTGTTGAAGAGACACCAGGGATGGGTATGAACTGGTGAATTGCCATGTTCTGCCACCTCTAAGCAGCTTAACTGCTACTCACCCGGGCTGCTTCCTTCATTCTTGTTGGCCCCATGGTCATCAGAGACATCCGGTTAGATCCAGGCGTAGCATTTCCGGTAGGCACACACCTTGGTTCAGGGTAAGATTACCCTATTCATCCTGGTGAGTGCAAAAGGCATCAGATAATTGTGTGGTAGTTTAACCCATTTTCTCCGCATTGACTTTCCTGTTGGTTTCATCTGTTCTCATATTACATGGTCCTTAGAGCAATTACACCCACCACGCTTGATAGAATAGGAAGGTGTGTTATTGTCTTTGTGTTGGCTTGGTTTTGTGTTAATAGCAGCTATAATGCCTAAATTAACCCCTGTTTTACACTTACCCATTGTCCTGTGCAGCACACAGCTGTCGTTAAGTTCACAGAATGAAGATGTGTGAGCACCCTGTTGTGTGCCATGAAACATTTAGAACTTGTGCAGTGTATTACTTCAGTTCCCCTGTTCCTATGTGTGTGTTTTTAAAGACCTCCATAAAAGGTTACAAACACTAGTTACCAGCTAAGAGCTTTCAAATCCCATGGATAAATACCATCTAAGTGGTTAGAGTGATATTTTTTTTCCAGCACTTTTTCAAAGAAGGCCTTCTGGAATTGTGCAGTCTTAAACAAATAGGTAATATAAAACTTTCGGGCAGACCTGTATTCTCTGCGATATTTGATGCTATTGGTATCTGCTTATTTAGATCGGCTCCAACAGACTGCTATTTAACCCAAGACTAGAATTGTGTATTTTGAAAGCCTGAAAGCATTATTCATTATTTATATCAAGGCCTATTTAAACTCTCACATTGTGCAGCATTTCATCATTTCCTTCCTTCTACCCAATTCCAAATCAGATCAAATCGCATAAAACATCACTGCTATGAATTGCTGTCTCTGTTGTTTTTTTTTCCTTTCTAGATTGTTTTATGTTTTTTCATTAAATCAAAAAGTCTTCACTATCATATGAATCCAAATGCCATTTTAATGCTGATGGCTGTATCTTTTATGGTAACTATGGCAGTTTAAAAGAGTACAAGAGAAGTAGCACCTCTTCTCATTAAAAAAAAAAAAAAGTCTGCCTTCAGTTATGGCTTCCTGCACAAATTCTCCACCACTTCCCAGAAGAAACCCACCAGCCCCGCTGCACACGGCAGGCCAACTCCTCCATTAGGCAATAGTGGGCTCTGAGCTCAGGGTCCACGGTACTCTAGAGGCACATGAAAATTAAAGCAAAAAAATGAAATCAGAAGAAAAAAACCAATATAATCCTGCCTGGGTTACATTTGTCTTTACATCAATGCAGTCACACAGCAGGCATTTTAATATTTATTTCATAGAGGAAGGGGCCCAGGAAGGCAAAAGCGCCCAGGGCCCCAGAAAATCAACGTCGTGCTGCCTTGACGGCGACTGTAAGTCACTTAGAGCCAATCCACACAAGAGAATTCATGGTCAAAACCACACAAATGCAATGTTACTTAGTTATGACGCCTTGAGCAACCTCTCCAAGCCTCCAGTTTTTCATAAGATTAATCAAAATAGACAATATGTACTGAGGCCTTACACGGCCCAGGCCTTATGGGGAAAGCTCTTGCGTGCATTACCTCCAGCAACCCCAGGAAGCAATATAACGTAATTGTTAGGGCACAGGGAGAGCACACGGAGCCAGAGGGGGCCCAGCTCTGCACTTACTAGCAATGTGGCACTTCCCCTCTCAGAGCCTTAGTTTCCGCATCTGAAAAACTAGGATGATAAACTCAACCTCAGTTAAAATCCATCATTCAATCAATTGACCTCACAGGGTTTGGGGAGCGTGAGTTAGGTAGTGCAGGCAAAATGCTCTAAAAGGTACCTTTAACTTAGTCAATTCCCCATCAGTGGTAGACGTTTCTCCTTTGGCCAGCTCTGCAGGGGCCAGAGAGGTGGCGTCCAGCACGAAAGCGGTGGAACTGATGAGGATCTCACTGCTTTTTGTTCTTAGCTCTGTGCACTCGTTCATAATCCCGGGGAAACGGGAGAGTTTCCCAACTGACACCGTGCACGCTAATGTGACATCTCGGCTCCCATCAGTTAACTGTAAAGATATATTTTCAAAAATATTATAGTGACAGAGGAGAATAATGACAAACGCACCCAACACACTGTTATCCTAGAAAATGATGTTCTGGGTAAATTCCCTTTGCCCATTTTCTCATGATGTTCTCCTGCTGGGCGACCTTTAACAGTTCTAATTTTATTACCACTGGACACCCAAACTCCTACTTACGAGATCTTGCCTACTTTACCTGTTGTCTATTTAGCCCCTTCATTTCCTTCTTTAGTCTCCCCAGCACCTTCCCTGAGGTCTCCACTTAAGCATCTGACTTGTTCTGCTTCGATTCCTACCTAATATTCAAGGCCAGCTCAACAAGCCCCCATTCAATCTGTTCATCATCGAATGATGTGTGCATACATTTCTATAGAAGTACAGCTTACATTCAGGAAGGTGCACAGACCGTGAGTATTCTGTTCAAAGAGTATTTATGTGTACACGTGTGTGACAGCCATCGGAATGATATACAGAACACTTGCAGCAGCCCTTTACATTTCTCCTGCCTGCTTTCAGTCTGCTCCCACCCAAAGGTAGCCTCTATCCAGATTTATATCACCATAGGTTAGTTTTGCCTGTTTCTAAACTTTATATAAGTGAAATCATACAGAATATACTCAACATTATGTCCGTGGCAGTCATGCCTTTTTTGTTCAGGTCATAGTCATTTCTTTTTAGTGCTGTGTTGTATTCCCTTGTATGAATACCATTTACCCACTGCCTACCCATTCTCCTGTGGATGGGTCATTTCTGTTGGGAAAGGGAAATGACCACTACAGTCACAGTTTCTGACCGGTTTTCTCATCATATCTCTAACATTGTTGTTTCCAGGTCTTGTAAAGGTGCTTTGAACAGTCTTCAATATGCCTTTCGAGGGATACAAGTTCTCATGTCTATTGGCCCCTGTGATGGTTAGGCTAATGTGTCAACTCGGCCAGGTAATGGTGCCCAGCTATTAGGTCCAGCAAGCACTGGGCTAATTGAGTTTACTGCATGGATGGCTGATTACATCTGCATCAATCAGCGAGATTGGATCAAGAATGGATGACGCTTTTATCCATTCAGTTGACTGCCATAAAAGGGAACTGATTTCAACATTCAGAGAGAATTTCCCAGCTCATCATTTGACAGCGAACTTCTCCCAGGAACTCATCGAGGACCCTTCATCAGTCTTTCATCGGAGCCCCTGGCTTGCAGCCTGCCGGCAGAACCTGGACTTGTGCATCCCCACGGTCACGTGAGAGACTCTTATAAAATCTTATATTTTTAACAGATATCTCGTGTTGATTCTGTTTCCCGAGAGAACCCTGACTAGAACAGATACATACCTAGAAATGGTATTTCTGGATCATAATACACTGAGCACTTAGGGTTTTCTAGATTTCATGGTAGGGGCTGGGAATATAAAAGTGACCAAAAAATTAACATGTTCCCTAGCTTCAGCCCAATGAGGAAGACATACCAATAATTTGCACAGATAAATATAAATGTAGTAGCTGTGCATGCCACAAAGCAGAGGCACATTGGGCTACAAAAACAGATTTAACTTGGTACCAAAAGGAGGAGGACAAATTTAAGGAACTGCAATGAGGACAGTGTGGTCGCTTCAGAGAGCAAAGGGGAAATGGAGAGGTGGCAGGGCTTCCACCAAGCAGGCCTGGGTAGATGTTTCCTTTCCCCCTACTCCCTGTTGAAGATATTGTATCCTGATCAGATTTGCAGCCTAAGAAACTTTATCTGGTTGCTGGGTACAAAAATGGGGATGTGTGGGGAGAGACTTAGAAGTGTACAATAGTCCAATTGGCCAGTCATGGCTGCTGGGCTCAGGCTGGTGGAGGTGGGGACTGATTCAAGAGTCATTTTGGTCACCAGTTTCTTTTTTTTTTTTTAGGTACCGGGGCTGGGGCTTAAACCCGGGACCTCGTATATGGGAAGCCAGCACTCAACCACCGAATCACATCAGCTTCCCTGACTTGATTTTTTGTTTGTTTGTTTGCTTGTTTGCTTTTGTTTTTAGGAGGCACCGGGGACTGAACCCAGGACCTCCCATGTGGGAGGCAGGCGCTCAACCACATCCACTCCCCTCATTGTATTTTTGCACTAGTTTAACAGTTGTTTTACCACTGTCAGCTACTGTAATTTTTACTTTATGAGCAGTTTGAGCTGAATGTTTAAACACAGTAATTAATTATTAATTATATCTAAGTCCTCTTCAGGCCTCTTCCATCAAGACCATATCCTGAGGTGCTTTTAACTTAATTTCTTAGTACATTTGCTCACCTACATTTGTGTTATCATAGGTTTTATTGACATTTATCAGATGAATTCCACCAGTAATTCCAAAGTTACTCCAAATTGCAGTATGATTGTGAATGCCAGGTATTACAAAGCAAATAAGAAATCTGAAGACAGTAGTATTCTTTGTCCCTTCCCAACAAAAACGACCCTTCCCCATGTACCCAATATTCCTGAGTACCGTGGTATAAGTAAGGCCATGCTTTGGTAGATCCAGCATTCCAGGCACCTGGTGAGATCCCCTCATCTCACAGGACTGGATTGAAATGGGCCCCCACTGGTCTTTCAAGCTGGCTCATGGACTGAGGCCATCACACTCTGCTTTCCAGTTCCTACTCATATCTATGAGAAATTCTGGATTTGAAGTTACCTATGTCTTGGATCTAGGGCGATTGCTAGAAGATTCTGCCCTTCCAGTTAGTATTGCAACAGAGTGGTTGAGATCACAGATTTGAAGTTCCACTGCTTGGGTTCGATTGTTGGTGCCTCTATTTAAGGACAGTGGAACCTTAGGTAGGTTACTTAATTTCATGGTCCTCCATTTTCTCATCTGTAAAATGGAGACGATGCTAATTATAGTACGTAGCTCATAGGTCTGTAAGGACAAAATATGTTACTGTATGTAAAGTGCTGAGACAGAGCCTGATACAGGATAAGTGCTATAAGATGTTGGCTGTATATAACCAGCCCCTCTCTGACTTACTTCCATTGGATTGAGGTTTAACTGGAAATTAAATTGCTCCAGTAATTGGACATGTGAATTCTGTTCTTGCTTTTGCTCTGAATAAGTTGTTAAAGTTAACGTCTATTACATTGCTTAAAGTCAATGCCAGTGGGTTTTTTTTTCCCCCCAGAATTTATGCCAGTGAAAATCTTTCTCCTAAGATACTGGTATAACACACCCTTTCTAATATGGCATTAAGCAGCATTTTTCTTTCTTTGCCTTAGCTACCCAAAAGCTCAGAGTATGATCATCTAATGTGTGGACTCTCATGGTCAGTTTTTCACTTTCCCCTTTTTTTACCCACCTCATTTCCATACTATTTTTTCCCTATTCTATTAGTGTTATATCTGGATTCCTATGTGTAAGTGTGTGTGTGTGTGTGTGTGTGTTTGAGAAACTGTCTCTTCTTTTCTATAAACAGGACATAAAAATCACCAAACAAAATAAATTTCCAAAGGACAATGTGTGGCAGATAAGAAAAACCTGGTCCCCTCCTTAGCATTCATCAGCCACTCATGTGCAAAGTATGGGAGCTCTGGCTGGAATCTTACTAGTTGCGAGGTCTAGGGCAAGTTATTAAATCTCTGTAAATAGGTCTCTACATCTGCACAAGAAGAGACCATAGTAGAATCTACTTTAAAGGATCATTGTGAGGAAGGAAGTAATACATAAAAAGCATTCAGGAAGTGGTAGCACATGATAAGCACTCAACAAAGAGCAGTTAGTATTGCAGTCCTTATATTTATTCTAGCCTTTGGAGTGGAATGTCCTACATGTGAATAAACCCTAATTACCATTCCCCAAACCATTTTCAATACCGAATGTTTAAGCCAACATTTAAATGCTGCCCAGTACATAGATAGATGACAGAGAGAGAGAGTTTAGATAGAAAGATATTTATATTAGTTGATAGCTCATAGACAGATAGATAGGGATGGTTAATTTCATGTGTCAACTTGGCTACATTATGTGTCCATTTGTTGTTCAAGCTCTGGCCTGTTAGTTAATGTGAGGGTATTTCAAGACGGGATTGCATCTGTAATCAGTTAACATCTATGATCAACAAAGGAGATTGCCCTCAGCATCGGGGGAGTTTCCTCCTCCAATGCCTTGCAGGTCTTAAAAGCCAGAACTGAGGATTTTAGAGGTCAGAAGAGGAATTCAGATTCATCTTCAACATTGGTTCTTGCCAGAATTCCAGCCAGCTTCCCCTAAGGAATTTGATTAAGGACCTCGGCATCACCTTTACTGGAGTTCCCAGCTTGCAGACCTGCCAGCCCCCATAACGCAATTCCTTATAATAAATCTCATATATTTTAGATCCAATTGGATCTGTTTCTCTGGAGAACCTTAATACATGGATGGATGGGTGGATGGAAAACATATATGTAATCTTCAATTTTAAAAATAGTATTTTGGGTTGTTGCCACTTTTCCACCAAAATGGAGAATCACAATGTTCCATTTTATAACCAAAACAATAATAATAATAAAAGTAGGAAGCAATACAGTTATATATCAATATTAACCTCATGATACACATCTTTTTTCTGGTTTATATTTGTGCCATAAGTAACATAACTTTATAAAAACCTGTTGCTGTGAATGATTTCAGGCACATAAAAGAATCCATAATAAACATATAGAATATAAATAGCTATGCACCCACTACCTGACTCAAGATAGATAACATAATAAAGATTATTGAAGCCTCCTGTCTTTGGCTCCCCAATCCCAGCTTTTCTCCCCTCCAGAGTTAACCACTAATCTGAATATTTTTCAATCATTTATTCCTCAAGGAAGAGCTTTTATAAAATGTACATAAATGTACATCTAATTCTGTGTTTTGCAGAGTGTCTGGTAAACTGTATAAGCACTCCATCATCCTTCCATTTATATACTCTCTTCCCTTGTTGTGCCCCAAACATTATCTCTTCTCCTTTGACTTTCTCACCTTCTCTCCTGGATCCTTCCCATCTACTCCTACGTGTACTCAGTCCCTGATCTAAAAAATAAAAGCCCTTCCTTCCACCCACACTGCAATGGCCTTAGTGTCAGTTTACCTCCTTCCCTCCACAATTAACTTTCTTGTAAAATTATTTTCACTTGCTGACTCCAAATAGCTGTGACGTTAATCTTTTTTTAAAGATTTATTTTTTATTTATTATATATCCCCCCCTTTCTGCTTGTTCTTGCTGTGTTCATTTTTGCGTTCTTCTGTGTCTGCTCATCTCCCCCCGCTGCAGCTACTCGCCGAGTCAGCTTACTGCGCGGCGGCTTGCCCTGGCCCATGGCGGCTTGCCTTCTCAAGGCGGTCTGCCCGCTCGAGGAGGCCCCGGGAACCAAACCCAGGGCCTCCCATGTGGTAAACCGGAGCCCTGCCAATTGGGCTACAGCCAGCCCCTGTCACATTAATCTTTTAACTGTTTTCTACCAGAAATCAGGATGCTTCCTACTAAGTGGGATGGGGATGGGTCAATCTTCTTCACTGCTCCTTATCTTGTTACTCTCGCCATCACTAAAATTCTGCGTTGTTTTAGAATTCTCCATGGGTGGACAGATCTACTCCAGCCCCAAAAGACTATTTGAGCCAGTCCATTTCTCCTCAAACTTTAGCTGAATCAGAATCACCTGGATGGCTTGTTAAACCACTGGGCCCCACTTCCAGAATTTCTATGAAATAGTTGTTGACAGCAATGCCCATTGTATCATTCAAAGTCATTGCCTAATGAAGGAATTTTTTTCCCCAGCATTAATCCTATGAAAAACTGTATTTCTAACAAGTTCCCAAGTGATGCTGATCCCATGTTCACACTTTTGAGAACCACTGAAGTAGGGAATATTTTTTATTTTTGATCCTTAGCACCAATGATACTCAAATAACCTGGAAGGATTTTTCAAACCAAGCAAGTAAGTTCCTTGAGAATCGCTGCTCTGTGAGCCACAGGTGTCTGCTAGGAGGGAGCAGTATTCCCCAGGTGTGTGTGTTTGTGTGGTGATGGGGGTGGGGTGGAGGG
>PVKH010001845.1:0-28958 GCA_004027955.1 Chaetophractus vellerosus
GCAGCCCCGGGAACAAAGGAATCCAGAAGCCTGAACCCTGGAGACGTGGGCAGCCATCTTGCTCCAGGGCATGGACTCTGGTATGGGAAGAAATTTATGCTTTGTGGCCTGGTAACTGTAAGCTTCTACCCCAAATAAATACCCTTTATAAAGACCGACCAATCTTTGGTATATTTCAAAAGGCACGCCTGTGGCTGACCAAAACAAGACCCTTGTATTTCCAGTCCAATTCTCCAACCTATGCCAGAAGGATCTTAAAATACAAATCTCATCATCATGTCACTCTTCTGGCCTCAGCTCCCACTGCCTATAGGGAGCTTAAGTCAGGAGAATGCTATGATAGAAGTCCTATATCCTACACACAAGCCCCACCTTTCATTCCTTTATCTTCAGCTCTTGCTTTGCCATTCATTGCACCACACTTCTCCCACACCAAAGAGATTTCAGTAATGTTTCACATTTCTCTTCCTTAGAACCCTAGCAGCTTCTGACAGTTTCCAATTCCTTAAATAGGCAGTGCCAATCTACTCATCTTTCAAGACCTACATCAAACATCTCCACCTCTCTGAAACCTTTCTGAAGCCCTCCACTCTTAAAGAGAGTAGGGATAAACTACTACTTCTTTTAAAGCTTCTATGGTCTCTATTGTATGGGCATCTATTATAGCATGTATACTACTATAATACATTTAGAATTTTATATATTGATTATCTTGCTCTCTCAACCTCATGTTCCTTGAGGAAAGTGTTCATAGTATGGTGTCTATGCACAGTGTTGGCTAGAATATAGAAAGCAATCAATAAATGTCTGATAAAATAATTGAATAAATGAATACATTAGAACTGGGTTTCCCAAATGGGCTTTGCAAAATCTCTGCTTATGAATTGCTCAACAAAAAATGGGGCCATGGCCAACTAAATATGAGAAATGCCACATTCAATGATATCTTCCTGAGTTCCATAGTGCACAACTGAGTATTAAAGGTCCTAAGAAATAGTATAAACAGAAACTTATCTCCTCAAAGTTGGCACATCCCAAATGTTTAACTTCAAACTCTTTTAAATTATAATCCTATTAACACTCTATAGAAGTGTTATTTGAAGGAACATGCGTTCAGAAACACTGCGTTAGCAGATAAAAGAATTCTGAAATGCTTAGATATGTTTAATACCTGTCACATAATGCATGAATTATGGAGAGTTTTGCAGTTTAAGTTTTATATCATTCTATTAAATGTAAGACATGAGAAATATTCCAACAAAGAAGAAATTTTCAGCTATAACTACCCATTTAACTGCCCAGCCACCACAAAATAGAACAAAATCCAGGAGTCAGAGGCTGGAATCCCACTCACAAAATGAGCACTGTTGGACTCCTCTGCTAAGTATCAGATTTAACAAGGAAACAAGACCCTAGCATAAGATAACAATGTAAAATGGCACTGGCTAGCTGCATCACAGAATGAACAGGCTCTCCGACAAACAGTTAACTGGAATGTCTTGGGCTGTATTTGGACATATGGAGCACGGAGCACCAGGGACAGGGCCAAGTTACATACCTGCTTAACTCAATGAGTGAAAAAAGGCCTCTGCTTCGAGAGAGTTTTAGCTGTTGTAATTATGGTTTTAGTTCTACAGGAATTCTTCTTTGCTCAATCTAGAGGGTTTCATGATGATTAACCAGTCACAACACTTTATGGATAACAGCGGACACAAAAATCCTGCCACCTGGGAAGCACTAATGAATAACTTGCATTTATATTTTGGTGGTGGCACACCTGGCTCTCTTTTTAGTCATTATGTCAGTGAATGAAAGAAATTAAGTACAAAGTGACTTATGCATAACTGCTAACATTCAAAGAAACTAATAATTTACTTTTCCAAAGAAATTAGAATTCCAAATTGCTGACTTTTCATTTTTGAAGAATTCCTTTTCTGATTTGCTGTTTCATACACAAACAATTCATATTTCTTTTACCTGAATGTAAATGAGGCTTGTGAATACTTTGAAACCATTAAGCAACTTAGGAATTTAAGCTAATCTGAAATAAACAAGCCTGTTAACCATTTCTGGTAAAGTAATGAGTATATAAAAAGACAGACCATAAAACCTACAGGAAAATTTCAAACATCTATTTTCTTATTAACAGCAAAAAATATTGAAACTCTTCTACCAAGTTCAGTATTTCCTCTGTATGAGGGGGTTGTGAAAATAAATATAAGTGGAAAATAAGGAACTTACCTAGGCTAGAATTGCCTTTAGCTATAGTAATAGTCCTCTCAAATGATTCTTTGGATATATTTTGGAGCATGATACACTCAGTAGAGGCCAGGGAGCTCTGTTCAATTAAGTACTCGGAGCCCTGACAGAAAGAAAACCAAGACACGTGAAAATGAAAACTAGACTTTGGAGTGTGATTTCAACATCACATATGTTCTCTAATTGGCTGTGCTTTTATTCAGCAAGAATCTATAACCAAAACAAGTTCATAGGCTGTCTTCTGAAAATCTCAGTGTCAGAGAGCTCTCTTTCTCCTATGAATAGATTAGCAAGAATATTCTCATCCTTCACTGTCCTCCACTCCACCATTACACACAAACCAAATATTTAAAATGTTACCTTTCCAGCTGAATCAGGTAGCACAGGAGAAGTAAGTTCTGTATTTGATATAACTTCATTTGGTATCTGAGAATCTACCCATGCTGTTGTGTTTTCACATTTGCATTGTTGCTCAACAGCATTTGCAGGTGTGTAATCATTTATAGTAAAGCCAGAAGCAGGCCCCATGCTCAAGTCTACTGAGGGCGGATTCTCATCCTGACTCTGCAGCAGATTCTGAGCATATAGTTCCTCCAAGGACATATGCAGATCAAGTACTGGAACTGAAGAACTTTCAACAACATCCTGATGATCAAAGATTAAAACAAAATAAATAAGAATTGTGATCACATGACATGAACGTGTTTTACAAGACAACTTCTTAATGCACACCTATTTGGTGAAAAATAAAATACAACATAATTATTCATGACTCAAAAATCATTACCAGGGAACCAGCTGTGGCTCAATTGGTAGGGCTCTGGTTTATCACATGGGAGGCCCTGGGTTCGGTTCCTGGGGCCTCCTCGAGCAGGCAGACCACCTCGAGAAGGCAAGCCGCCATGGGCAGGGCAGGCCACTGTGGGCAGGGCAAGCCCCCGCGGGCAGGGAAAGCCACCATGCGGTGAGCTGACTCGGTGGGTCGCCACAGCGGGGGGAGACAAGCACAGAAGAACGCAAAAATGAACACAGCAAGAACAAGCAGAAAGGGGGGGATATATAATAAATAAATAAATAAATAAATAAATCTTTTTAAAAAAACCATTACCAAACATACAGACTTATGTTTGACTTAGAGGAGATTTTCCACATAATAGCTTTATTTTCATGAATGATTTTGAGTATACTTCCTGTGAATCATATATCTCATGTTCTACACTAGTCCTAAGATCACCTAGATACATATTATGCTTTACTCACAAGTAAAATTATTCAAAGTTCAAATTACATGGGAAAGCAAATAATTTTATGTTTCCACTTCTCACTTAAATGTACAGTTCAATTCCAATCAGTCCTAAATTCCAATTTAATATGAGATCAAGAAAAATAAATAGTAGGACATTAATTTATTTAGATTCATAAGAGCCTCCAAGAGAAAAATATTGTATAGGCATTTATGGAGGAGAAAGCCATACCACTAAGATCATAAAGAAAATTTCATAAGTATCTGCCAGATATAACAGAAGGAATATAAGATGGGGTGTCATATATATATATTCTAATCCAAACTGTGTTATTAATAATTTATATATCACAGAAACTCTCTGGGCTTTATATTCAATAGTTTCTAAAATTCTCTTAAACTTTAAAATTCTATAGTTCCACACAAATGCATAAATCTATTTATAGTAGATATAATGTATCATTTTCATGCTTTGGACAAGCAGTTGTTATATGAATAAACATATCAATTCTTTTATTTTAATTTTAAAGTATGAAAACAGCAAATGAAAACATTATCATCATAAAAGATGCAAGCCATACAGATGTATGCGGAGCACATAATATTAAAGTCCTCTCTTTTGGCTTCTACTTCCATTCTCTTCTCTAGCAGAAATGGCTGACATTGGTTGGGTGTTTACCCACCAGGTTTTCTCTTATGCATTTACATAGTTTCTATGCACATGTATACACACACATAGACACACACTCATACACATGCACACATACACATTTTAAAACCTAAACAGAGCCATATAATAATTACTTTTACTTGCTTTTTGCATTATTTTTGTATTTGGAAGTGTGAGATTGTTATGTTGATAAATAAAAGTCAACTTCAATCTTCTTAGGGCTACAAAACATTCCTAAGTATGAAAGGGAGTAGAATGCAGACTCTGGAATCAGGTTGCCTATGCTCAGATTCTAGCTTCACAACTAGTTAATTGTTTGAGCTTTGGCAAATTACTTAAACACTCTGTGCGTGGGTTCCCTCATCTAGAAACTGAGAGAAATAATAGGACTCATGAAAGGACGGTTGAGAGGAAAAAAAAAAAGAGTTAATGCCTACAATGTACTAAGAACAGCACCTGACTTACTAGAAAACACCCAATAAATGTTAGCCATTGCTGCTATTTGTATTATACGTCTTTGAGCACATATGTGAACAAAGTATGTGCACATACTTTAGTATGAACCCCTAGAATTGGAATTGTGGGTCAAATATATACACACTTAAAATGTTGACATATACTGCTAAACTGTCTTTCAGTTTTCGCTCACAAAAACAGAGCATGGGAATACCCATTGCTAATCTTGCCAACCCTAGATATGTTTGGCAATCTGATCTAGAAGAAATATATTCCTTAGTGTTTTACTAGGCATGCCCCCAACATCTAGAGAGAATACGCCATTTTTAAATCTTATTCTGTGAATACTTTCTTTATATACTGTACTTTGCTTTCTATTAGCTGGTTTATACTTTGTTCTTATAATTTACATATGAATATAAGGTCTTTGTCCACAATACATGTGGCAAATCTTCTCCCAGACTATCATGCATCTCTTTAAATTGTATTTTTGTATTTTGTCATGTAGAAGTTAATATCTTATATAATCAGATTTGTCAATTTTTTCTTTGTGCTTCTTCTGGGTTTATATCATGCTTAATAGGTCCTTCCTCCACATGAAGTAAATGAAATGCTTTTTTAGTATTTTTCTTCTATTTTATAAATGCTGTGTTTTTAGATTCAGTTTTAATCCATCTAGAATTTATGTCAGGGTGTGGTGTGAGATATGGGTTGCTTTTCATTTTTTTTTCTAAATGGGTATTCAATTGCTCCATTCCAATTTATCATACTCTTCTTCCTCAGTGCAAGTTCTCACCTCTCTGAAATTATCAAATATTTCTGGTACAAAGGTAAGGCAAGTGGGAATATCATATAAACAACTGACAGCCTTGGTATCTTCAGGGAAAAAAATTATATGACAGCATCATCCACACTCCTAGAACCTAAACAAAAACCTGTTTGCTCATTTATCCAACTTTGATGATTTTATTCTTATGAAAAATAACAAGATACTTAACTAAAGAACTGGCTAGTTTCTGTATTACTAAACTAATTATAACAATTAGCAGTAAATAATCTCCCCCATGCCTCAAATAACGATAACAATCAAAACTGCATTTCATCAGAAAAAGAGGTCAAGCAGCCCTTGTTAGTTAGGGTTTACTGTAAATTTCATAACAGAAATTTCTATGCATTATTCATGAAGGAGTTAACACAGACACATAGAAAAGAAAGAGCTAATCAACACAGCAGACAACATACGCCTACTTCAGAAACGTTTCTGCTTGCTGAACAACCAACAGAGTTTTATTTTTAAAAATCTTATGGATCTAAAAGAAATGTAGTCTTCTCCCATAAGATGTCCAAAAATAACTCTACAATTTCCTTAGTGCAACTTGGTATCTAAATTAAAGTCTTTTAAAAAAACCACATTAATGTTTGCTTCTACTTGATACATTCTTGTTTTCAAGAAAAAGAGGGGAAGATGTTAAAGAAAAATGTCAAATATACTTCAAAGGAGCTCTTTTTCTTAAATACAAGGCATAAATTACGGTTATATTTGGGAGCATTATTTTCCAAAATAACATATTTACATAAACTAGCTAAATACTTAAACATTAACAAGACATAAACCTGTTTGTCTTCAATAAGCTGTCTACCAAAGAATTCTTCTCATACTTAAAATATATATATATACCGTAAGCACAGGTGCTCCAACTTACCATTCATCTTTCATTCTAAGATAAGGGCCACTACATTTATTATTTATACACCAACCCCTCTGAGAGAAAAGCCAACATCTTCTGTACCTTTGAAAGTATACAGTTTTGTCATGAAAATTTTCACAATCACTCTCCTCATGTTGACTGGAATGATTTAATTAGTTTTGATCCTAAACACTTCTTCAAAAAATTTTAAAGAAACATACCAACATTTAAATGCAGATGTGAAGGCAGCAATATTGCATACTAGAGAATGACACTAAGTGGGGAATTGTGAAGAAATATGCAGACTTTTTATCACAGACTCCATTAGCCATGTTTGGGGTACAAGGTGCAAAGAGGGCTTCCTGTCTTGATAAACATCAAGTTCAACCTGCACTAAAATAAATAGCATTTTCTAGTGGAACCAATAATTAGAAATGAAGGATATGCACAAAACTGGTAACAATTTATCCCTGGTGAAAGAGTGACAGTAGAATACAGGTGTGCATGGAAGGGCAGAACATGAGGGAGTAAGGAAAAGAAAGAAGCTGTTACACAGCTCTTAAAGCTGTATTTCACAATAAGACTATATTTACATCAGTTATACTATTAAGCCAAAATAATTAAAAAAAAAAAAAAAAAGAAAGCAACTCCTTCCCAAAAACCACGTGAGCATTTAAACAAAAGTTTATAAGCATATAAGTTTGGAAAACAATTGCCTCTGCATTTTGTCATGTCTTTGGAGGTGACAGAGAAGAAGGGGTAAAAAGAGTAATCAGAAAGAAAAAAACCCACAAGGTACATCCATTTTGCTTTTAAAATCCGTCTTTCAATAAGCTGCTTCATTAATCCAAATTCCTTGCAAGCAGGCATATTCTTCAGATTCTTAAGTGAGAGGTGTTTCCCCCTAAATGATAATTAATCAAATTAAGCAAGCACATAATCCTTTAAAGAAAAGAGAGAATGAGAGAGAATAGGCCCACAAAAAGGGCATATTTTGTGAACAGGGGCTCTAGCGTATGGCTGTTAAAGCTGTGGTACAGCCCCTGGCTCTGCCCAGAAGAGCAAGGCCTCCCTCTGCAATGAGTCAATGAGTCTGTGGCCAGGTTCTTACCACTTCTGGTAGCACACCTGACCGACATGGAGAGACCTCTCATTACAGGGCCATTTCCAACCTCCATTTTAAAGGAATACCAACATTAACTATTTAGCAAAGTCAAAAACCTGAAAATCACTGAAATTCTCACCCCCAACCTTTATCCTTTGTTTCAAATCAAAATGGAGGCTAGCTTATTTCCCTTAAAAATCATACACTATACCATAAGGTTTTATTTTATCAATTAAAAAGTCCTGAAGATAACTCACTTTTTTAAAAAATAAGAAAAATGGTTAATTTCAAACTTCATAATCAATTATCACTCTGTCATCTTGAAATAATTTTAGCGCAAGGAAACAAAGAGATGAATGTATTATCTAACTTTATTTTTATTTATATAAAATTTTCAAGCAAAAATCTAGAAACTCAAAGGTACCAAACAAAAAGTTGCAGAGAACAGTCTTACTTTCTAAGAAAACTGAAAGCACACAGGAGTTTCCCAATGTGTTTTAAACACCCTCATTAATGTCTTCTTTGTTGTTTTGTAGTTTAAATATTTCAGTTGATAGGCCAGCTTGCCAAAATTTGCTTCAACAAAAGAGTAAACTGCTTGAGAAAAAAAAAAAAACAGAAGCAAACAGACTTGAGTAAGCCAATATGTTGTGCTGCATACAGCCAGCATTTGCCCTGTAAAATATATGCTTCTCAGTATGCAGATTGTGTAATCCCTTTAAGTAACAATTACTAAATTAAACAATGCAATCTGTCCCACTGGCAAGAAGTGTGCTGTGCTGCAGATTAGGAGATTCCATTAGGAGATGAACTCAGCTTCCAGCCCTGAGGCCAGAAAAGACTGAACACATTCCAGACAGGGCACAGACAGACAGACAGGCAGTCTCAGGTGTGGAGACAGAGGAGCAGCTGCTCCATTCAAGATTATTCTTAAGCCAATTCAAGCAGCATTTCCAAGGATAACAGGTGCACCTTGCACATGAAAGAAAATATCTTAAAAATGGTTTGGCCAGGGGAGCCAATGTAGCTCAAGTGGTTGAGTGCCTGCTTCCCCAAAAAACAAGCAAACAAACAAACAAAAAAACAACTCAGGGGAGTCTGTGTAGCTCGGAAGTTGAGCTCCGGCTTCCCACAAACGAGGGTCCTGTGTTCCATCCCTGGCACCTCCTTAAAAAATGGTCTGGCAAAAAAAATTACTTGCTAATCTGGAAAGGGGAAAAAGTGCTATTCACCTTACAATTTACTCTGAAATACAGACCCCCTTCACACTGAATTCACTTTATGTGAAAAATGTATATTTCATTAGATTTATATGATATATTTATATAGCATATTTCCAACATAGAAAGTACAGAAACTATAACCCAATATGCATACAAATATTTCTCCAAATTTAATAGATATTAACATTTTTCCATACTTCCTTCATATCTCTCTTTCCTTTAAAAATGATAAAATATATTATAGATACAGATAAATTCCCATCCTTCCTTTACCTCCAACAGTAACTTCTTCCCTGAAGTTGCAAAGTATCATTCTCACACATTTTTAGAATTTTACTACTAACACATACCACATACTCATAAAGTATATTGCATTGCTTCGTATATCAATTTCCAGAAATAAATAATTTCAACAAATTAGTAGAAAGGCAAGCAAACCAATCAGTAAAAAGGCAAGATATGAAGAGGCAACTGACAGAAGATGAAAACTAAATGTCCAATATATGAAAAAGGGTTCACCCACACTAGTAATCAGGAAATACAAATTAAAATAGTAAGATACCATTACATAGCCAAAAGTTTGGAGAGCTTTTTAAATATTACTTATTGAACATTATAGAGTATGTTATCAAGAAAATAAATACAGTTGGGCCATTTCTGCCAACAATTTATTGCTAAAATACACATGGCACAAGTAGATCAAATAGTAACTAAACTCTTCCTTCATATCCAGCAACTCAAACATACTCAGCCATTCACTGTGATTTTTAGGTAAAATATTCTTTGGCATTACTTTATATAAAAACATGTGAAAGCATTAAGTTGCACCTAGCTATTAAATGTTAAATGAATACAAGAAATATTTTACTATCCAACTGTGCATGGAAGTTGGTTTCAGAACCATTTAAAATATAAAGCTATTCTTATAATTTTTCCAGAGCAGAAACTGCTAAACCAAACTTTGAGAAATATGTGCCATTAATTTTTTTTCTTTCTGACAAGTAAATCTGACAAGCCCTTGTATCAATCACTCTGTTCACAGACATTGATATAAAAGTTCCTAGTAGTCTGAAAGATACCTAGTCAACACTACCTGAATTAAATTGCACTTTAATCTGATAATGAATCCATGAATGGAGAAACATAATGTCTCTACATGCTACTCTTAACACCCAATAAACACTGACCTCTAG
This sequence comes from Chaetophractus vellerosus, assembly GCA_004027955.1. Lineage (NCBI taxonomy): Eukaryota > Metazoa > Chordata > Mammalia > Cingulata > Chlamyphoridae > Chaetophractus > Chaetophractus vellerosus. The sequence goes on from PVKH010001845.1 coordinate 9,838, forward strand.
AAAACTGTAACGTAAGTTTTACCATAAATAAAATGACATTTCCTTTGTACCTTGGGAGGAGATGATGGAAGAGAAGGACCATAGTTGAGGCCATCACTGCAAGCACTGCCATGAAGAGATAAGATAGAGGCTTGAGTAGAGTAGATACTGTCATTATCAGGAGAATACTGAGACTCAAATGTGGGTTCATTATTCATGTCCACCTAGGAAATAAAAACAATATTAATATCAGATGGGAATTGTGTTCTAGTACATATATGATAAAGTCTCCATGTGAGGCTAAAAGGCACACTGGTATAATTCTTTATCTCTTCTATTTTCTACATGCTCTCTTCACCCTCCTTCAACACAGTGAGGTTGACTAATACAACAGAACAAGAACTAACTGCCCACCTGCAGCAGGGGATGCTGGCATTATGGTTATTTTATTCCATTAATATAAAATGCCAAAGATGACAATTAGCAAAGGCTTTGGATCAATTTTAAATTTAAACAGTTCCATAAATTAAGGAAAATATTTACATTTCCCAGTTCACACTATTTTTTAAAACCACCTGCCCAACTCCTAGAATTTTATGATAAAATACATGAAGTCATCACTTTTCTTATTTAACTAAAACAAACTATTATTCAATAAAACAGCTAGGTAATTAACTATTGTAAAGCTCACTACAATACTCTATTTTGTTTGAATTACCTTTAACCAGATTTTAAACCATTCAGGGTACAGGAGCCACAGCTTGATATTGATCATCAGAAACCAAACTGTTAAAATATACTATCAAACTAAGGACTTAATTATTACTTATTTACAATGAAGTTATATTATAAACATTACTGTTGGAAAACTCACATAAAGTGAGATCAAGAATTTCACTACATATTGTCCAAAAATCCAATTATTACCTTCGGTGGCAGAACCAAGTGAAAGAATTAAATAATGATGAGCTTGAAACTCTTCCTGTAATTCATTCATATTCACACCTTAGAAAATAGAGAACTGATACAGATACTACCTTTCTCAGATATTACCAATATCACATCTTGATGACAAAATCACATATGTTCCTATTTCTTTGTGATTTCAACTCACATGTTTAGCCAAGAGGAGAAATTACAAGTATTATAATATTATACCAGATTATATTCTTGCAAATAACTGATAAAAATGCAGGTGTTTCTTTATAAAGTGACCCTCTCTTCAAATAAATTTCATAGACCTAACAACACACATATTCTGAATTCATTTCAAAATACTACTAGTGAGCACTACATTATGCACAACAATCCAGATAGTAAATACTTTATTAAATAAGCTTTGTGCCATAAATTACAAGAAATAAGTATCTGCTTAAGTAAAAGTAAAGAAAGACTACCTCAATAAAATTTGTATACCATTGATGCCTTCGAATTTTAGAAGAGATCCTAGTGATCAATTCATCTCATTACCATAGAGATAAAACAAATTGGGTGAGCAGTCCCATATCATATAGCTAGTCAGGGAGAAGATGCAGGATACCTGCAGACATTAATAAGGCGCTCAGAAGACATGAAAGTGAGGCTGATCTTCTTTTTGATTGGCACTCACGTGAGGGAGTTTGAAGAAGCCATTTAACCCCTAGCATGGAAATTGTTTCTTCATTTCTAGAGAAATTATATATTTGCCCCTTGAGACATTTCAAAAAGAATGTGCTATGACTGGGCCTGATTAACACAATTATTTCGTGCTATCTTATGCAGTTCATGGCATTCTAAGCCAACTAGCTTTAAGTGCTAACATAATGCCTATGGAGAGTAGGGCCAAATGTTCCCTGGTATGTGAAGTATTGCACTGTGAAATTACTCCATTTATCATCATCTACACAAAAATGTTCCAGATGACTATTTTAGAAGCTTGCAATTTAAAAGCATTAACAAAGAATTGTCTCCCCCAAAATTAGGATTAACAAAATCATATGTAGGGGAGCAGATGTGGCTCAAGCGGTTGAGCACCTGCTTCCCACATGGGAAGTCCTGGGTTCAGTTCCCGGTGCCTCCTAAAGATAAAAATAAAAACAAAAGAACAAGCAAACAAACAAAAAAACCAACTCAGGGGGGCCAATGTAGCTCAGTGGTTGAGAGCTGGCTTCCCACTTACAAGGTCCCAGGTTCAACCCCCAGGCCCGGTACCACAAAAAAAAAAAAAAAAAAAAAAAATCGTATATAGAGAAAAAAATAATCCATACCCTAGTTTAAAGAAAGATATACAAAGCCAGTTATAAATACATATTGAAGAATTTGACAGGTTTTCAACCTCTCTCTAGTTTAATGACACTAAAACAAGTATTTAAAAATCAAGACATACTCCTTTCTTGTGACACTGGATGATGTTTTCCAAACAAACCAACAAACTAACAAAAACCATTAAGCCAAGAACCTGGCTTTGACGGTTCCTACCATTACTCTGAATAGGATTTGTTATATTTATATTGCCTAAGTATCATGTGCATGTTTATGTCTGGTATTTAATTTTATACTTTAATTACTGAGATATTGTCCCCTCTACCAGACAAGAAGGCTCTTAAGGGCAGGAATCATGAATTTTTTCATCAAAGTGACTCCCAGTAGCCTCTAAATATTTCAATGAATGCTTTTTTATATAGGTCAAGCAGAATTTAATCATTTAAAATTGGAATTTAAATTTTTCTAGTAAGACATATATATGTATTTTAAAAAACATGGGTTTTACCTATTCTGGAAGGTTTTGTGTTCTAAATCAAAAACTGAACCAACTGACATGATTTTCACAGTATTAATATCTAATGGAAAAAATATACTTGCTCCCTCATTAAAAAGCAGCCAAAACACTGAATTATGACTGAATATGGGAAAGAGCTCAAGAATGCTAAGAGATACCCAAGTATGAAATTAGAGCAAATGAGTTTTCCAGCAACTTCCAGTAGGATGTAAGGATTAATTCTACATATTGGCATAAGTGTTGCTACATTGAATTTTCCCCACAAATCCAACAATTATTTTTCATATATATTACTGTCTGTTTTATTCCCATATTCAACTGTGAGAACCATGGGAATTAGAGAGAACGTTTGGTTTTTTAAAACATAATGAACAAAAAATATGAAAGGCAAAATAAAGACACATGAGATTTCTGAAAGAAAGCTTGATAAGTTGTGGCCACTAACCAGAGCCAAGTCTGCCCTGAAGAGGGCTCTGTCAGCTAGCCCCTCCGCCTCACTGCAGGAGTGTGGTGGGTGGAGAGAGGAATCCTCCTTAGCAGAAACATAACCTTCTTCTGGTGAAAGCTGCAGGGAGAGTGAAGCTCCGCATTGAGTTCATGAAATGGAGAGAAAATAGGAAAGAAAGAAGAAAAGGCAGGAGAAAAAGAGGTAAGAAGAAAACATGGGAAGGTTTTCAAATGATAAGATACGACTTTTAACATAGAATTAAGAGTATAAAATGCAATAAGTATTCATATTTAACAATTTATGAGTTAAGGCACAATGAGGTTGTTTATTCTACTGCCAACATTTTCTGTAGATGAGAATTCCTTCCTAGTAATTTTGTCAATCTTCTCCTTATAAAAGACCATCAAAACCAACAATTTTTATATTAAAATAATCTTCTGGTAATTTCTATCTGCAAAATGTTCTGGCAAAACAACAACTTCCTAATATGGAAATAAGACAAAATTTTAGGCCTCCAGGTATAAAAGAAGCTGCAGAAGAATAAAACATTTAAAAGAAGGATCTACTTCTGCCATTCCTTACTAGACTATCATTTTTAAAAAAATGTAATTTACTTGACAAGGAAAGTTACCCTATAGTGAAGTCTCTTCATTTAGAATGGCTTAAAAAAATTCTTACATGTACAGTCCGCTTAAGTTGGAATCCTTGGCTATTACACTATAACCTTGATCACAATGACAGAAAACCTAACATTTTTATTTCAAACTCAGATAAAATGTACTATAGTATTTAGATAATTGTCTTACCTATATCACTCTGTATCAACAATACATCAAAGGACTATTAATTGGAAAAACTGTTTTTCCTCTTTACAAACATGAGTTTATTAGATCTCACTTTCTGTAATAGATATATTTCTGATATGTTGCAGTGCATACTAAATTCTAAATATGAAATATGCTCGTGAAAGAAAGTTATTTTGGAACTAGTTAGTTAAAAAAAAAGACTGCCTCTGAATAACTAGTACGGTTTCTCCTTTAGGGCAATAAAAAACATATATTGAGTCCTGTTGCCATTTCTCTTTGTCCAACAGAAAGACTGAATCAAACCTATGGTCCAATCTTACTAAACATATTGAATTCCACATGATGGCCTAACTTTATTCTTACATCTCCTTTGTATTGATATTTTGTTCTGATATCTTAAATCTTGGTTTGACTTTAGGTTGATTTATCATAGTTCCTTCCTCCATCTCCTTTTTTTCCCATAAATATATTTTGTAGATTATCTAAAATTCTTTATGGACTACAAAGTAGGGCACAAATAATTTAACTAACACTTTAAATATACTAAGAAACTTACTAGTTGAACAAATTCTTATACAAAGTCAACGAATCCTTAGGAATTTTATGCAAATATATTTATGTATTTTGGTTTTCTTAAGGGAAGTTGTTACTTTCTCTTCATTTAAAAAGATCCACAAGTTTTGAAACTGTCTCTAATATTTAAATGCAATACAGTGATAAGTGCCATGTACTACTGCTAATAAAATATACTGCTATTATGTGGCATAAATTCATTAGTTGTTTCTAATATTGTATTAATTAATGATATGGGGGCTATTCCCTCCCAGCAGGAGAGCCCAAGCTGATGAACCCACTCTGGAAAGTTCAATTCCTGCTCTGCAGTAATTAGAGAGCAAATGTGGACAGCATATATAGGAACAGCAGGCAGATAGCAATCCAGGAACTTATGCCATTCTAATAGAGATCTTACTTTATTCCACTGTGATTAAAGATTCCACTCTAAGTTTTTAATGCAATTAATTTCTCTAATACCCCATTATACTGTTGTAAATGTTTTAAGCCATATTTCTTTGAAAATATTTGATTCTGTATTCATCATGACTTTAATATTTAATAATAAATGTCAAAAGTGAATCATAAAGCAATAAACTTCTTTCTGAACTCCCTAGTTCTTTCCCTTATCCTTCTAAAATATGACTCAAAAATTAAATCTCTATACCATGGAGCCAATAACCATATGTTCATGAAAAGTAACAAAAGAAATGACTAAATCACAAGAACACCTGAACCTAAAAGCAAGTTTACAAATATAAAAAGAAATTTAAAAAATGTGAATTCATACTGGTAAAGGTTTGGCAACTCCTATTCTCACAGTCCCTGACGGTGCGCCCTTCAGTGCTTGCACAGCCTCTTCAAGACTGCTGTTTTCCAGGTTAACGTCATTAACAAACATGAGCCGATCTCCAGGAAGAAGCCGTCCATCCTTTTCAGCAACACCACCAGGCACCAAGGAACGAATGACGATCACAGTGCTTGCTGGATCAATTGGGTCCTGACAGAATGGAAAAGGAAAGAGGCATCAGCTCATTTTTACATTCAACAAAGTGAATAAAGGTTATTTACTCTGAACTGTAATGAATGGGTGACTGTTTCAAGTGTTTAAAAAAAATCATACAAAACTTCTATTGAATTATCTGGGCAAAGGTTATCTCCATTACAGAGAGTTTGGGAAGAAAGAACTCTTCACTGGCCATTGTTATCGAGTAGAACTCTTACATTGTACAGAAAACTTTCAAATTTTCATTTTAATTTTGATAACAATTGTCATAATTTTATAACTATACCCGAGGCTAGATGTCAGGTATATGAATATTAAGAGCAATGTCTGTTAAATAGAATGTTACTGCGCAGAACATCAAGTCCCCACGAGATGTGAGTGTCCTGAACACAGGGCCTGGCTTTCATCCTGGTCTCCCAGGTACGGGCGTTGTACAGCACTGTGCTAGCTACATAGTTTGCATTTCTACAGAAACCACTTTCTAGCATAATAAACATAATTTGCTAAATTCAAAAATTTACAAGGTTTTTCTTTGCTCTGAATCTAAGGAGCAAACACCATTCTTATATAACCTCAGATATTCTGCCTATTATAATCAGTATTTAAATTAAATAGATTGGCTCTTCTCATAATATATTAGTTTGGCCTTTCCTTTTCCCTTAAAGGTATATTTGAGTATCTAATTTTGAAATTGAGAAATATAGAAAGACACTTTGGGGGCAGGGAGAGGGAAGGGCAGTTGTAATACGGGGGCTTTTTTGGGACTTGGGAATTGTCCTGGGTGATGTTGCAATGGAGGATATAGGCCATTTTATATCATCATGTATCATGCAGAACAGTGTGGGAGAGAGGGTGATCTACAGTCTGAACTGTGGTCCATGCTTGGTGGCAAAGCCCCAAAATGTGTATATCTATTGCAGGTGATGTGCCACACTGATGAGGGATGTATATGTGGGAGGTTGTGGGAGGTGTGGGAGGTAGGGCATATGGGTACCCCTAAAATTTCTGTGTAACATTTATGTAATCAATGTATCCTAAAAAAAAAATTGATTAAAAATTGAAAAAAAATAAACATAGAAAGAGACCATAGCATTTGGCAGTGCAGTATTTTCAGATACACAGCAACCTTAATTATTAGAACAAGGCTCTAGAATCAGGTCCTCTGAAGAACACAACTGCCTGGAGTCATCTGAGATGGCTTTCTGGTTCAGTATTAATTAATGAGGAGCAACAGCTGCGCTCTCTCAGACAGACGGCAGCATTTGCTCAGTTACTCAGCACAGGCTACAATTATGCAGGGCAAGGATGCTGGCCACACTTGACCAACCTAAAGCAGTATTCACAAATTTAGTCAAATGATGGGAATTTATCACATATCCAACTTTAAATCTATCACTCACTTCAGACAATAGCAATAAATATCTAATAAGGGACTTGCCATTAAAATATGAACTATCAATATTAACAGCACAGAAATACAAATAGTTTAAACATACTCCCCATATGACCAAATAAAATTATATTTCTATGACATTCTCTAAGATGTTTTCTGCTGGTTCTTCAACTTCCCAAGAGCTGAAATATAAAATATCTCAATGAATTCAATGTTAAAAGAAACTCTTTTTGATAATCAAAAAGAGCACATGAATCATATAAATTACTATTTTGAAAGATTTCCCCAGAATGTGGTGGCATTTCTGCTATCAACAATATACCGTTTTAGGATGTGTCGTCTTTTTAAAAAATATTGTTAAAAGTCAGATATATTTACCTGATAATCTAAAATGCTAAAGCCAAGTCCTTTGCTTTCCTTCTCCAGCTCTATGTGCTGAACATCAGCCTCCCACATGGCCAAAGGTCCTTGAACCACCTCCGTATTCTGACCCACATTTGTCATCGCCAGCACAGGATCCTCTGTCTCTGAGGACCCAATAAACTCTCCTAGGTCTACATGAGGCTGGATAACAGACAAGACAGCTCTTATTTCAGAGGAACTAGATTAGCAGATAAATGCACCAGCACTACAAGAAAGGAGAGATTTCTCAGCATCTGTCCATAGCAAAATACTAGGGAATAAAAGCAACAACAGCTTATCTTGAAACCTTTGGGAACTAATGCAGCTTACTGAGAGCTGTTAAAGAGGAAGAAACACCTAAGTTGTAATGAGTATGAGAAAGATATGGATCAAAGATCTCCCATAAAAATACATAATGGTTACGGCTTAGCAGCATAATCATGGATGATTTTCAATTTTTTCACCAACGTCTGAATTACCTCTATAGTCAAAAAAAAAAAAGGTAAAGTTATTTTGATATTAAAGAAAAAGAATTCTTATGATAAGTATAAAGAAAAATTCAAGAAAAATAGATATATGCAGAAGTTCTGTACTCTGTACACCAGGGTTTGGAATGCTGTGACTTGGAATTATTTCATTAATAAACTAATGAGCACAGTGACAAGACATAAGATCTGAAGTCAGACTGCCTGTCTTCATGATTTCTTATCTGTATTGCCTTGAGCAATATTCTTAGCATGAGTTTCATAGCTACCCATTCTCATAGAATTTTTTGACTAAATGAAGTAATATTTATAAAGCCCTCAGTAAGAAGTAAGTGTTCAAAATGTAAGCCTCTTTCCATAAAAATAAATGACAATGAATCTAGGTTAATTCAGCTTTGTTCATCTCTATGAATGTTAAATTTAAGCCTGTGTTCATGGTGATGAAACACTAATTTGCGCATTATCTTTGCTTTTAATCAATTATTTCACAGCCTTGGAGCATGGATTCAAGTCTGTCTACCCGCTTTATTGATGGATTCAAGTTTGTCTACCTGCTTTATTGTAATAATCTCATTTATAGTCCATATAAATGTGTATGGATATACATTGTGCTGCCCATTGAGTTCACACAATATGGATTTATGTTTCTGGTTCTACCCTAACCTAATCTCCCATAGGAATATTAAACTTTGTACCTTATTTTTCAAAGTCTGCAAAATTATCCCATTGTTTGATCCTTTTATTACAGTGTAAATCAAATACTAGGATTTTCTCTCATTATACCTCAAATGAGATTTGACTAGACGTCAAATTATGCGAAATCCAAATTTTAACACTAGATATCTATCATGTCCTCAGAAAAGTAGATTTGCTCCATTTCTTGACATTTTTATTGTAATGGAAGATAAATGAGAAAATGGGAATTTCTATATTTCACTGAAAATTTTGTAATATATATTATTATGGGCTCAAATTTCTCACATTTTAAAAGTATGTACAGTATGCAAATAAGAGCCATATGCACAGAAATTATGTACTCATCAATAGGTGGCCAGTTGCTGAGCACTAACTATGTGCTGTCAGTGAGTTGAGTAAGTAATAAGTATCTTTTGCCAATACTACAGCCTCTCCATTTACATATTTCAGTAATGGGGACAATATGAGTGTCTATTTCCTAGGAATACCGTGAATAAATTATACAAGCACAAACTGTGCAATAATCTCTATTATTATTACAGTACCTTATTTAACCTTTAGGAGCAATCCTCTGAGACTGGCATTATCATTTACACTTTACAGAGGAGAAAAGGAAATATGAAGCAACTTGCCCAAAGTCATCCATAAAGTAAGTGTCAGGTCTGATTCAAACCCAGGTCTGACTACAAGGATGTCTGACAACAAGCCACAGGCTATGTAAAGAAACCAAATTCCAGACCCCTTCACATCCACCCCAGAAAAAAATATATAAGACTTAAAAAATGTTGCATACCACTCAGCCCTTCTATTGTATATTCAGATGTCCAAAATCTGATACCTTTTCTGTTAGCTCAATATCACATAAGTCCAGGCTATCCAATTCCGATTGGGCGGTAGGTGGAACAGTTCGACGACAGCACACCATTGTCACTTCTATAGAGAGTTCTTTTAAAATATTCACCACATCTTGGTGATTTTCTCCAAGCAAAGTTATGCCATTAACCTGTTGAAAGAAACAAAATTTCCAAGAAAGAACAATATTTCATAACATGAATATTCCTTCAAAAAATAATTTTTATTTAATAAATGTTAACTTTACTACGATCACTATAATTCTGCTTTACTCAAAACTATATTTAGGGGCCGGCCATATAGCCCAGTGGATAGGGTGCCGGTGTACCACACGGGAGGCCCCGGGTTCGGTTCCCGGGGACCTCTCCTAGCAGGCAGACCGCCTTGAGAATGGCAAGCCCCCGTGGGCGGGCAGAGCCGCCGTGGGCAGGGCAAAAAGCTGCCACGGACAGGGCAAAGCCGCCACGGGGAGGGCAGGTCGCCCACGAATGGAGCGCAGCCAGCCACCCGCAAACTGAAGCGGAGCCGGCCGTGAATGGAAGCAGAAGCCGCCCACAAGCGGGGCAAAGCCGCCTGTGCGGTGACCGGTCTCGGTGCGTCGCCGCAACGGGGGAAGACAAAGCAGACGACAGGAACACAGGAATGGACACACAGCAGGAGCAAGCAGAAAGGGGGTGGGGGTGGGAAATGTAATAAATGAAAAATAAATCTTTAAAAAAAAAACTATATTTAGGCCTGTAGTAACTACCAAAAACAATTTATATGTAAGTTTGGAGTTTTGTTGGAATTGAACCTTCTAAAGAATTCTCAGGAAAATCATTTGCTTTCATCCATGTTCGATCCACCAGTGTAGGAGTTGGGGATGGAGAGTTTATAAAAATATTCCCAAAGAATGAAGGGAAAATGGTAAAGGTTATCTAAAAATTGATGTTTTATATGATTAAGTAAAAAAAAAATCAAAATGGAAAATGGTACACAAGTGTAAAAAAAAAAACACAGTAGTTGTCTACTGAAGGGTGATGATAACTGGGAGGATGGAGTCAGGAAGGAGACTTTTCACTGTATATCTTTTTATTCTTTGTGATTTTTGAAATAGGTGACTACATTACCTTTTCTAAAAACTGAATAAATGTTTTAAAATTTTTAAAGAACATTTTTATAGTTCTCTGGACCTAAAAAAAAAAAAAAGCATAAATGAGGCCCAAAGATCTGTGTATATACAGATTGGATATTTCTTCTTTGGTTGGATTTTTATTTGCAGATCTCTCTCAAATACCTTTTGGAGAGAAATTTAAAATAAGAACTTAATGATTCACCAGGCTAATCTTCCTAGCTTCTCAGATTCTTATTTAAGGGGGATAAATAGCATGGCTCCTTACTTCCAATAGCTCATCTCCACTGAATAGCTTCCCACTGTGTCCAACAGGACCTTCTGGTAGAACAGATCGGATAAAATGATGTCCCACTGTTGCTTCCAGACTTATCCCCAACCCACTGTTCTCACTGAACTTGCTCACTTGGGCCACCTGAAAGAAGAAAAATTACTGACAATTATAACATTCTTTTGGCTTTTTTTTTTCATACTCATGCAAACTCTTTATATTTATCCAAAAATGAACAAACCTTACTGTAAAGCTTCAAAAACTTTACTGTAAAGTTTCAGTAAAAGAGACCTGTTTTAAATTTTAATGATAATATGTGCAGGGTCAATATCAGAAGCTACATCATCTAACTTTGAAATCTAATGCTGGATAAAATCCTTCACAGCCCTTAAAACCCAATTTATGTGGTAAAGGATGGTGAGGGTAAGCACAACATTGTGAGTGTAATTAAGGCCACCGAATTGTAACTTGATAACGGTTAAATCGGCAAATTTTATTATATGTATGTATAACTACAATATTTTTAAGTTAATGAAAGAAAAAAAATCAATTTAGATTTCACTTCCTCTTAGAAAAGCCTTCCAGATCCACAATGATAATGTCGATCCATCCTTCTTTCGTCTATACTGCTCCTTCTATGATTTCATTTGTGTTCTGTAACTAGGCAGCAAATGATCTGAAGTTAGATCTCTGTCTTATCTTTGACTGACCAGGCCAATAAATTATTTAGTGCTTTCTTACTTATAGCATACGTTTGCCCTTGACAGATTACCAGGAGTGCCATTAAGATAGCATGCACTCAAAGGACAGTTAAAAGTTCAGTCTCGGGTCTGACTTCTGTAACGAAATGGCTAGTCAAAGGGCAATCTTCATTATTCAATTATAAACTGAAGAACTGCATTCCCAGGTATGCATTCCAGCCATGCTGACTTTATTCCACAGAAGAAATCCCTGAACTTTCTTTTCATGTTAAATTAACCACAGTTAAACTGGACCTTACTGTATTTTTCCTTGACTCTATTTAAATTTGTAATAACAGCTGTACTTAATTCTTATTTGATGGTTAATCATCTTGAATGCTAAAAAAATATTGTCATGAGAATTAAATGAAACACTAGAACACAGTTTGGCAAAAAGTGTACAATAAATACTTGTTATTAATATTATACATTATTATCTGTCTTTTATCTCTTCTAATCCATCAGTACATGAATATTCAACTAAAGACTGACAACTGGTGTTAACTTTGTTAAAATTCCTTTTAGGATAACAGATCACATTTGCTATATTAGATATGCAAATTATTAAGCTAATATTCACAACTGCATAAAAGCAATGATAAGAAAAAAGTAGGCAGAATTAAACCTCTTAAGGAAATAAATACACAGAGTGATAAAGAGTGGGAAAGAGTCCCTTTGCAATTCTGTAAATAGTTCATAATGATTTATGTTGTATTTTTAAGTAAATTCTGTCATTCTAGTCCAATTCTTTCTATAAATCATAAGTTTAAGAAACAAAAAAAAATCCTTCCTTGCATATATATTATTTATGCTACTTTTGGAATTATTAAAATTTGATGAATTATGAATTCTAAAATTTCCATACCATTTATTTTAGTTCCTTGGTTACTATCACAGTTTATTTAACCTTAACTTTTAATGTCCAGATCAGCACTTTTAGGGCTTCCAAAAAAGTCTTGGACATTTGTTACTTATCTGGCACAGATTCTGATGGTCATTTTTATGATGGTATGCACTTCCTGCTCAAATACAGCTGCAAGTTAGGGAGGATAAGCTAACCTACCACTATTTCATAATTAATTCCCATAATCCGTTGCCACTTTGTGAGCAGGGCAGCTTCTTGTTGTTGTCTATCTTCTATTTCTTCAGTCTCAGCTGCCAGTAATGGATACTCTGAAATAGTTAACACAATTAAGTCAGTGACAAACGACGAATATGTCCATATCTTAACATTCTACACAAGGGACACTGGCCATAATCTATCTGTGGGACCAAATTAGACTCCTCACCTAAAATATGGGTTATTCTCTTTTCTATACATATTTTAACAATTTAATTTAGAACCCTATCATTTGCATGTTCAGTGCTATACTATTTTAAGAGATTTCTCTTAAATCTTAACCATATGTCAAGCAAGGTATCCAGACAATATCTAACTTTCATTTAAAAGAATGAGGACTCTTAGTTGTTCCAGGATTCACTTGATGGTCCTTTAATGACTGTAATAAAAAGCCATGCTGGCCTCTAGGTTAGCTCAACTCTCATTTTCATTTGGTCTTACAAGGGTCAAAGGACTCAGCTGTGTCCCTTAGCAAAAACAAACACACAAAAAAGAAATTAACAAATAATCTATGTAAGTACATGTACAATGATAAAATATAAATTAAATTGATCGTGTGTATTAAAAGAAAACTCCATAACTAGAATCCCAATAATTGACAAAAAAAAGAAATAAAAAAATAAAACCACTGAACAAATTATGTTCATAATACTGAAGTGTAAACACCTAAAGCAAGAAACTGACTGAGAAGAATGTTAAAGTCATATTCAAAGTTTTCCAGCTTCATCATAGTTCCTACTCATAAAAAATCTCTACTAGACAGAACTCTCCAAGTTAATTTTTTAATGTCCCTTTTACCACTCACATTTCAAACTTAAAGAATGTTCCAAAATTATGTAGTAAAGGAAGAATCAAACAAAGGGAGATCGGCTTTGGACATTATCCAGCAGATTTAAGTTACCAACATTTCTAAGGTGATCTTGACAAGTAAAGAGAGTACATGGCACACAGTCTAATAAGATGGCAGTTTACACTCCAGCACAATTGCAGAGGAAAAAAATGCTGATCTAAAAAAATTTCAAACAGCTTGGTGGACTCTAGGTTTGTAGTGAAATAATTCTCAGAATGGTTTAATAATTTCTTTGTACAATTCCTTTCCAAACCAACTTCCCAATATGAAAAATTAGAACTTTTGTAAACTTAAGAAATGAGAAAAAGCCTCCCAACATTGGATAGCTTCACTCCTAAAAGCTAATACTTCTCTACTGTTTATTTTAAAATACATTATAATTTTATTATCATTTGCTCTCTAAAGAGACATGTTGGCTGCACAGAAACAAGGGGATTAAATTAAAACCATGTGCACATCATATGGATTCCAAAAGGGTTCTGAGTAAATAAAATGTAGATAGGGAAAAAAAATGACTCAACAAGAAAATATACTAGATATAATTGAACTACATTTACATTTTAAACACCTACAAAGCAATTCATCACATCTCCAAATAGGGAATTACAAATATCTCTTCTGAAAGATATTTTTAGAAATGTGCAGTATATTCATAGAGACAATCACATTTGTGAAAAATAATTCCTCTTTAAAAAGACTAAATAAGGACACAATAACCAGGTTCCAAGCGTTTACCTTCTTCTTCGATTGGTAATATGTTGGTGTTTCTCCTCAAAGATAAAGAATCTTCATCTTTTTCATAATTGTCTTAAAGAAAAGAATATTTTGGTAGTTATGCCTTTAATATAATCAAGCATTTGAATTTTTCTAACCCCATCGTGTTTGTTTGTTACATCTTTATTTTTTTATTCTAACTTTTTATTGTAGTATATATATATTCATCTCAAAATTTCTTCTTTTAAGTCACTTTTAAGTGTACAATTCATTGGTATTAATTACATTCACAAAGGTATGAAGGTATGCTACCATCCCTACCATCCATTACTGAAACGTTTCCATCATTCCAAATCTTAATGTCTCATTCGATATACATTAAGTACCCCTACCCCCTGGGTAACCTGTAATCTACTTTCTGTCGCTATGAATTTGCATATTCTACTTATTTCATATAAGTGAAATCATAGAATATTTGCCTTTCATACATGGGAAGCAGGCATCAACCACTGAGCTCTACCTGCTCCCCAATATTTGCCCTTCTGTGCTGGCTTATTTTAACATGATGGCTTCCAGGTTCATCCATGCTGTTCCATGTATCAGAACTTCATTCCTTTTTATAGCTGAATAATATTCTATTGTATGTATAAACCACATTTTGCTTATCCATTCTTCTGCTGATGAACATTTGGACTCGTTCTACCTTTTGGCTTTTTGAATAATATTGCTAGGAACGCTGGTGTACAAATAACTGTTCAAGTCTCTATTTTCAATTCCTTCAGGTACATACTTAGAAATTTAATCCCTAGATAAGACTTTGTTTTTAAAAGGTAAACTCTTCAATAACCATGTATACTTAAAGGAAGGTTCTTCTATTAATAGGAACAAAGAAGTGACAAATTTCTCCACTGATTTGCCTCCCTTTCGCCTAATACTGAAGTAGCATATAGTATACAGATCAGAATGGTTTTAGCAGTAAAACAGCATTTACCAGTCAACAGACCAATTTCTACCAACAAACCCTTATATCACTGAGCTACACAAGAACTTCAGTAATTTGCTTACTGGAAAAAGTGAGTATTTAGACATCATGAAACCACATAAATAATCAGGTCAAATCAGAGTCTTCTCACCAAAGATAGGGCATTGCCATGACATCCAAAAGTAAGGTAGAGTGGGGTAGAAAGGGAAATGACGATGCATGTTTCTACTTGAGGAACGGTGATTGAATGAATAGCATAGAGAGAAAGGTGCTTTACTCAGAGGCCCATTTGCTAGTTAATGGACACACAGCCGGTTCTAAATAATCCTGATTTTATCAAACTTCCTTTTCATTTGAGTCATAATGAAGAGGGTAGACACCATTCTTTAAATAAATTATTTCAGAATTACAAAAAAATCAAAATGATATAAAATTCTAATGGAAAACCAGGTCAATGTGATGTTACCTTTGCTTATGCTGGCATTAGGAGGTGATAAAACCACGTCCTTTGTGACATCCTCTGCTGCTTCCTGCTTTGTACCTCTCCTCATTAGTGTCAGGTGCACAGTTTGTCCTGTGTGTCGCAACACCTCTACTGCTTGTTGATTGGTAAAACCCTGAAGGTTTGTGCCATCTACCTGTGAGAACACATGTTAAAAATCAAACGGATATTTGTTTTACCCATTCACAAAACGCTTATTTCTTACCTGTTAGTATGAAAAATCTGGGGACTAGGCAATGTTACCCTAACTAGAGAACAGGCCTAACATCTGTTTGGGGCCCAGTGGACCAGTACTACCTTAGACGCATTAGTTCACTTGTTTATTTTGGTTAATACAGATTCTGGGGCCTCACTTCTAGAAATTATGAGCCAATGGCTCTAGGGTGGAGCTCAGGCTTCTATACTTTCTTTTATAATCTTTCATACTCCCTAAGTGATCCTAACACACAGTCAGGTTGGGGGGCCATTTCTGTAAAGGATATAAAGGTAAACAAGTTTCTGATAGGAAATCAACTGGGAAGATAACAGTGTATTGGAGTGATACTTAACGAAGCTGTTTTTCTCATTTAAAGGTAAATATGACAGTGATAAAAGTAGTCACTGAGTACACTGAGGTATGCCAAAATCATCATATTTATACTGGTTTAACAACAACAACAAGAAAGACAACAAAACTGATTTCCTTTTCCTCTCCAAAAAATATAAGTGACTTTACTCTTTCTAGTTCACAAATGACAAACAAAATTAGAAAATGTCCCTGTGATCTTTCCAAACTACCTCAACCCTGCCTCCCCCAGAACACTCCTTAGGACAGCACGCCAAATCATCCCCAGAGCCTAGATTGCCCTGTGCTGACTGTCCCCACCTCCTATCACCAACCTCATCCTGAATGATGCTTCCTATTTCATTCTGCCTGTCTCCGAAGCCTCATTTCCATTCCTCTAACCTGCAATGTGCCCTTCAACCATAGGGTCTCTGCAAATTCTGTTCTCTCAGCTTACATTCTGGACAGCCCACCCCACCCCATTAGTTCATTTAGAAAGAGCCTTACTGTACTAGAACAATTGGGAGGGTTTTTATTTTGTTTACTGTAGATTCTGAGGTCTCACTTCTTGAAATTATGAGCCAAGAGTTCCAGGGTGGAGCTCAGACTTCTATACCTTCCTTTATACTCTTTTCTAGTTGTTTCAGATTTTGGTTCAACAGCTAGTTCCTTAATTAAGTTATCCTGACCTCCCTGACCATGGTCAAATTCCCCTTTTGCCCATCTTCCTTCATTATGTTTATCAGAATTTCATTGCTACGCTGTCACTACAGTATTTCATTTATGATTATCTGCTCCACAAGAACAGGCTCTGTGTCATTTTTTTTACAACTGCATCACTAAATCACAGCAGTCCACACAGATATTCTTCCCAAATGGAAGTTCACCGCTATTGGCTCATATGCCAAAGATTTATTTGTAAAGAAAACTACCTTTTGGATTAGATAAAAGCAAATTATTATACCATATTTTTAAAAACACAGTGAAAACAGTTTGGAAAAGTGGAACAATAAATTTACTGATACTCCTTTTGAATATCTCTAAAATAGTGAATAGCTATAAAATGGCTGTGTGAGTGTCATGCCTTTCTAAGCACAGTGCTGGTCATAGTAGAGCACTCAAATATTTACTAAATGAATGAGAATTAGAATAAGACCTACATCAGTGGTTTCCAAGATGGAGTACCCTTACTGCAGAGGTCTCTGGAAGAAAATATTAGAACTTCTAATCAAAACAATTTTAAAATTCATTTCTATTTAATACATAATACATAAATAATGTACACAACATATTAATTATTAGTATATATTATATATGAATAGAAGATAGAGAAGAGGGAAGTGAGGGAGGGAGAAAGAAGTAATTTTTTTAAATGATAGCTGGACAACCAAAAATTTAGAGACCTCTGATTTAGTTGATTCTCTCATACTTCATAGGTTCCTTAAATCTCATGAAACTTCTGCCCTAGATGGCAACTTGAACATATATATCTGACTCTTTCTTGCTTCCTTTTACATGCACTCTGCTAATTCTCTTTTGGAAAGTCTAACAGAATATAATAACAGAGAAAACACTGGAATAAAACTGGAAACTAGGGAAGGACAAGAGTCTTGCCACCAGTAACTTGGTATAACTTCTACAAGAAATAGTCTGGATAGGACCAGTGTGAAGGCAGGCCAGCTGACTCTCTATATGTGAAGGAAGAGCTTGTCTGGTGTGTAAGAAGAAACTTCACAATCCACTAACACTTTCTCATTAAAAGAAGGCAGCCAGATGGTATGCATGGATCCTAACCAGTGACTTCAAGAAATTCACCAAGTGTGAGGTGGGAGCATGCAGCAGCATGGAATCACTTATATGTAATGAAAATCATGTTAAACATGCATGTACATACATGAACAAAGTGTCAACCAAATCATGGCTGTCACAACAAACACAAAAAGCAAATCTTTCAGTACACAGAGGCAAATTCCCCATTGTGATACTCTAGCATTGGTCTATTCTCTAGTCTCTTATCCTACAAATTAAGCAAGTGAAATTAGGGTAAATCATACATAGCGGTATGTAATAATTTGTTTACAACACCAAACGACTTCTTCCTTGTTGAGAACCTGAATTATTTGGACAAAACCTAAACAACCTTCAACAGAGCCCATCTCAACTCCCATTTGTACAAGCATAGCTCTTTCTAAAATGACCAAAGGTCAGAGAACATGGAATAATATACACACTGACTCATCAGTACAAACATCTTCCTCTGAAATTGTTACTGCAATGAACAGGAAAAAGATATTTTCTAAAACTTCCTTTCAAAAGATTCAAATTTTGGGAAGTGGCTGTGGCTCAAGAGGTTAAGTGCCTGCTTCCCAGATGGGAGGTCCCAGGTTCAGTCCCTAGTGCCTCCTAAAAACAAACAAACAAACGATTCAAATGTCACTGAATCTTGTCATGGAAGTAGGAGTTCTAGTCAGAAAAAAGAAACAAATATCTACCAGAAAAAGAAAAAAAAAAATACTATTGCAAGGAAGACAGTCAACAAGATTTTAAATACAGCAAAAATGAAGTCAGGAAATAGAAGACAGGATCACGCAAATCTCCCATATCGCCGAGGAAATGAGCAGAGAAATAAGACTGAAGACATATAGACTGATCTAGGAAATCCAGTCTATGTAGGAATCAGGAAAACTTACCTGAGTCTATAAAACAAAAAGGCAAATGAGAAAACAGAAAATGAAAGAAGAAAATCGAACACATGGACATATCCTGATAAAATTCTGAATTTCAAGGATCAAACAAAAAAAAAATCTACCAGCATTTAGGCATCAGAAAGAGCAAGTTACCTATAGAATTTGTGGGAAAGAAATTGTGAACCAAGAATTTTATACCCAGCGTAACATATCTTAAAAAACA
>PVKH010001846.1:0-28938 GCA_004027955.1 Chaetophractus vellerosus
CTCCATTCTGTTTTCACGGACGGCTCCGCTCCATGTTTTGCGGGCAGCAGTCCTCCATGTTTTTGAGGGCTGCCGGCTTCCGCAGATCACAGGCAGCAGCTCCGCTTTTCACGGGTGACTTTGCCATGCCCGTGGGGGCTCTGCCCTGCCCGTGGCGGCTTTTTGCCTTGCCCACGGTGGCTCTGCCCCGCCCACGGCAGCTTGCCTTTCTCAAGGCCGTCTGCCCGCTGGGAGAGGTCCCCTGGAACCGAACCCGGGGCCTCCCATGTGGTACCCCAGCGCACTCTTTATCCACTGAGCTATCTAGCCGGGCCCCCAAAACTCTTCTTATCAGTGAACTCCTCTTTGCCAGGTTTTTCAGTCCTCTTCTTAACTAATCTGTCAGCAGATGAAGCATAGCTGTCCTCTCCTTCTCTTCCTCCCTGATTCACTGGTTTTGCCTTCTCAAAATTCCTCCAAATTCCTCCTCATCACTTTCAACTTTAAGCTTAAAGAAACTCAGAGCTCAGCAATGTACTTCTTTACTATCAACCTACACTCATTCTCCCAGGGGGAGAGTATTCACCCATGGGGATTTTATGTTATCTAAACAAAAGTTGACTCCCAAATCACTTCATTATTCATATAATTTCCAGTCAGCAAAAGTTATTAAACTTTTCAAATAGAGTTTGGACTTTCCACATGTCTCCTAAATCCAGAGGCAATGAGATTTTAGAAGGAATAATGGCAACCAAAGGTATCAAGCCCAATCCCTAGAACTCTAAATATTACCTATATGGCAAAGATTTTGCAGATATGATTAAATTAAGGGCCTTGAGAAGGGGAGTTAATTCTGAATTACCTGGGTCTGCTCTAAATATAATCACAGGTGTCCTCACAGAAGCAGAGGGAACTTGAATGCACACAGAGAAGAAGGTGATGTGAAGACAGAGCTAGAGATTGGAATGAGGCAGGTCCACAAGCCAAGGAATGCTGACAACCACCATAAGCTGAAGAGACAAACAAGAGAGTCCCCCCTGGAGCTCCAGAGGGAGCATGCTGACATCTTAATTTTAATCAAGTGATACTGAATCCAGACTTCTGGCCTCCAGAACTGTGAGAGATTAAATCTGTGTTGTTTTAAGCCACTCCATTTGTGATCAAGGGTAATGGCAGCAACAGGAAAGTAATACAAATTTCCCTGGACCAGTGTTAGTGTAGGAACAGAAGACTAAGCACAGGTATGGATGACCTCATATACGTGTAGATCTTTTATTTTTTGTTCCCTGATTGAAAATGAAGATCCTAAAAGATAGAGATAAGACCAGAATATCAGTGTTGGGAATATCCAGTTGGCAAGCTAGATATTCATTTCATTGGTGGCCTTAAAAATTTTCTTGATATATTTATCTTTCAATAGTTCATTCTCTGCCTGAAGCTAACATCAGTATATGTGATTGTACTCATAACAGACATATGACATCCTAACAATATACGTGCCGTTTTCATGTATTTATCCAAAAGGAGTACCATACACTTTGGGTTTATTGTCCCTGGATGCTAGTAGGTTTATGGGATTTTAGTAGCTGTGACTAAGTAGCCTAACTCTTTCAGAGTATAGAACTAGACCCACCAAAGTAACATACATTCAAAAATCCAAACTATAAAGAATGGCAAAGTAATGAGAAATTGGTAAACACAATGAATGTCTGAATTCCAGCAAAACAAAGCCAAAATAATTGGCCAAAGCAGCTATGCAATGAAAGAGTGGGAGATCATGACAAGAGACCTAGAGAAAGCATCAAGAGACCTGAGATTTTCCTATTTTTTTTTTAACTTACTTGCAGTGACACTTTGAACCTACCATTTAACAACTCTGGGATATATTTTTCTCACCTTAAATTCTCCCAACTCTATCAATCTATGAGTTCATCTAAATATTTTTACAATTGCTTTGTCTATTGAGTTAAAGCTCTGTTTTCTGTATATACAGTTTTTTTTCAGCATCATGCAACCAGGAACTCCTGTTACTGCTCTCATGCTGCCTTTCCACTTGTGAGCTCAAAGCTGAGCTGCCCTCAAGAGCCATACTACAAGGGTCCTATTGGATTCTCTCCTTCCTGCCCCCAGGGCGTCATCACTACCTGCTACAGTTTTTCACAGGAATTTCAGGGGAACAATATACTCTTCTAGTTTTTTTAGCAGCTATAGAACTCTTACAGTGAATTTTCCCATCACCTCCTGATAGAATCTGGATAGTTTTCAGAAAGTTAATTATGTCTATAAGAATTAATTTGGGTTTATTTCTTTATTTCTGTTAAAATCAGCATTGAAATGAAAGTCATCTGTGTTAGTCAGGGATCTCTAGGGAAACAGAACCTACAGGAGATATCTGTAAGCAGTATGAGATTTTATAAAATTCTCTCATGCAACTATGGGAAGTCCAAATTCCACAGGCAGGCTGTAAACTAGGGGCTCCAATGAAGGTTCTTGATGATTTCCCAGGAGACGCTGGCTGTCTGAAGCAAAGCTGGAAATTCTCTTTCTGAATACTAAAATCACTTCCCTTTTTAAAGCCTTAAAATGATTTTATGATGTATTAGTCAGTCAAAGGGGTGCCTTCACAATATATACTAATAATTGGTTGGTCTTTATAAAGGGTATTTATTTGGGGTAGAAGCTTACAGTTACCAGGCTGCAAAGCATAAGTTTCTTCCCTCACTAAAGTCCACTTGTTGGAACAAGACAGCTGCCGACATTTGCCAGGGTCCAGGCTTTTTGGGTTCCTCTAGCTGTAGACTATCAGGCAAATGGCTCACTTGTCTTCTCCTGGGGTGCTCCTCTCCCACATCAGAACTGCTTCTCAAAAATCTGCTTCTCAAATCTTCTGCCTTGCCTTTTACACTTGAGACCACACCCACTGAGGGGCGGGGCTCAATGTCCTAATCATAACCCAATCATGCCCAGATAAATAGATCAGTTTACAAGCATGATTCAATATGGATTTTTGGAATTCATAATTACATCAAACTGTAACAGATGAGGTGTCGCTCATTGCTGATGGCATCTCCTTGGTTGATTGTAGATGTAATCAGTCATCTATGCTATCAACTCACTAATGATTAAAGTCCATGAAATGTCCTTGTGTTACAATTAGCCCAGTGCTTTCTTGACCGAACAACTGAGCACAATTACCTGGCTGAGTTGACACATTAACCTAACCATCACAGTCCACCCCTTGTCAAGTTGGCAGCCATACACATCACTTTAAACCATACTTAGTCTCTAAATAAAAAACATAACAGACATATATATATATATTTCTGCCTAACAGTATTCATCTGTCCTGCGTATAACAGGAAATGCACTAATCCCCTCCAGAATAGGGTGCAAGTCCTTGGGTAATAGTCACTCTTAAATTTGACATTCTTAAATATTATGACATGAAGCTAATACAACTTATGTCATATCTTAAGGGAAAAGGTTAGGGAAGAAAACAGAGATATTCATTTTATATGTAGATACACTCATACTCATAAAAAGGAAGCATGTTCATGACCATTACAGTCCTCATTTCTGTAACTGGTCGTGTAGTCGAAATTCATATTTATCACTACCCTCTTCCACTACACATTCCATGTTCCCGTTACCCTTAGCAATCACCTCAGCTGGCTGTGGTTCTTTGCCTGGTGGGGTGACCCAAACTTTCACTCCTAAATATTCTGAACATTGTTAGTCCTGCTTGGATTGGGTTGTTGCAATTTTCCATTGACTTTAATCACAGAGCATGGCCATACTAAGAGATGCACTAGAGGATCTCCTGGATTCCAGGCAAAATCTTCGTAACCTCCTTTATGTAGGTGCAGTCTTATTCCCTTGATAGTCAGGATCAATCACCCCAGCCAGTACAGTAATTCCCTTCTTTACCTGTTGATTCACAGGCATAAGAAGCCCAAAGTGGCCAGGTGGCAGTCTTAACTTCCAGTTCAATGAGATCATTGTTGTGTTCCCAGTAGCAGCACTCCTCATTTTGGAACTAACACCTGTAGACCAGCAGAGCTTAAGGTTGCAGGTACAGGAAGCAAAAATTTTCCTAGTAGATCACTAGGGGTAATAGTGAGTGGCACCACTCACACTTCTGGCCCTTGATTCCTGGACCCGTGAATCTTGGCTATGGGAGAAACAGCACCACAGAGTGGATGCTGATTTAGAGCAAACACAGCCTCCTGGAGAACATTGCTCCAGCCCTGCAAGGTATTGCCACCTAGCTGACAATGTAATTGAGTTTTCAAAAGGCCATTCCACTGTTCCATCAATCCAGCTGCTTTAGGATGATGGGGAATATGGTAAGACCAGTGAATTCCAAGAGCACGTGCCCATTCCGGCACATCATTTGCTGTGAAGTGAATTCCTTGATCAGAAGCAATGCTGTGTGGAATGCCATGATGGTGGATAACACATTCAGTAAGTCCATGGATGGTAGTTTTTGAAGAAGCATTGCGTGCAGGGAAAGCAAACCCATATCCAGAGTATGTGTCTATTCCAGTTAAAACAAATTGCTGCCCTTTCCATGATAGAAGTGGTCCAATGTAATCAACATACTTTCAGAGAGTTTGGACCTCCTCTAAGCCCTGAGGCAGGTACCAACCAAACTCCAGCTTGCACTGTCCAACCTCCACTCTGCCCTGAGGAGTCTGCCATCCAATGCCTACTTGAAAAGATTAATCCTGTCTCACCAGAAGTGCAAAGGAATGCCCTGAGGGCAGTAGCTTGCGAGACATTTCTAATACTTCTCCTTACCCACCCCCAACCACTCTCTTCTCTTCAAAACCTATCACTAGACTGAAATCACAAGTCCTCAAAGGTAAAATACAAAGTGTGACCTATGAGGAAGTATACTACACAAAAGAACTGCAAGAGTTTTCCAATTTATATAACCAGAAATCAGGGGAATATGTGTAGGAATGGATACTAAGGGTATGGGATGATGGTGGAAGGATCCTGTTACACTGCCAAAAATGTATACTGTTAATCTTGCTACTTCTGTTGAATTTTGTGTTTTTTCAGGGTTTTTTTTCTCTCCTGTTCTTTCTCTTTCTTTCCCTCTCCTTTAGCATTTTCAGTCAAAATAACTTCATAGTTGAAATCTTTAGACATGAATTCTCTCAAAACTGAGAGTGTATTTATCTCGGATTGCCCCTAGTCTACCTCCACTGATATTTTTATTTCTTCCCCATTGTGAAAAGTGTTAAGTATTTCTGTAGCTTCCACCAGAAACCCACTTTTCCTCTGAAGGAAATATTACACTGCTCTGATCTTGTACAAGAAGGAAGCAGGTTCTCAACAGACATAGACTTAAATACATAGCTTTTCCATATATATTTGCAGATAGAACAAAATGAAATATATAAATAACAAACTTATTAACTCTTCAAACAGTTCCAAGGGATCTGGATGCATCCACCATCATGTCCACATAAGAGCAAAAAGACCTTAGGAGTTTTCTGATAGCAGAACACACAGGAACAGAGGTACTGAGTTCTCTGCTATTAGGTGCCATGCATGGGATAAGGAGAAAGGAGGAAGTTGATTATACAGCATTCGAGACTTTAGAGATCTAAATCTGATGGAGACACTAGCCTAAGCAAGTGTGGGAGCAGGCAGACAGATGAGTATTTGAATCCCACCTATGTGGCTTTGGCAAATACCTTATCTTCTCTAATGGGGAATTTTAAAGAGTATTACAGAATATCGTTTTATGAGACACAACCAAGAATTGGGAAGAAAAAGCTCTTGGTGCAGGCCTGGAACACAACAATCCCTCCCTAAATGGAAATGTTAGCGAGATCAGAGGCAGCAATAGCTGTTATTATTCACCAAGCTGGGGTCCTGATGTGTTGTGGGGGCATGTGAGAAGGATGGGCAGTGGAGATTCAACAAGATTAGTACAAAGCATGCAGAAGGAAGAGTAATGGATTCAGTCCTCCCCAAGGGGAAGCCCCTATTGTTTTGGGGTGACCCTAATTTTTAGAATCTCCCCCTTTATAAAGACTGAACTCTACATTTCTAAATTTCAAACCTTTGGTTCAAATGTTTCTCTCTGAAACAATCCAGGCCAAGTACTGTCTATTAAGTCTGTTCATGAGTCATAGTCTACTCTGGAAAGCAATTTAGTAATTTCTCTCAAGAATTCTAAAGATATATTATCCTATGATGTAGTAATCCCACTTCTAAGATCTTTTCATCAAGAAATAGCCAACTCTAGATGAAGATAAATACAAAATGCTGACATCAACACTATTTATAAAACCAAAAAAATGAAAAACTCCTTAAATGTCCCACAATGGAGAAATGGTTCAAAAAGTTGTGATATAGTCATGAGATAAGATACTATATATCAAGATATTTTTATGCATAAAAATAAATATATAAACAGAAATATACATATCCATGTTAAATTAATGATTGCTCATCTTTGGATTGTAACTGGGTAATTTTTGTTTTATTATATATATTTGTATTTTTAGAGCATCATATAATGAGATTGCATATGTTTTATAAGTGATAAAAACAATTAAAATTATAAAAATAAGTCAACATTCTAGTACAGCCATGTTATAAATTATGAAGTAGTCAATTGTAAGTTTACAAAACAATCATGCATAATGTGCAGAATTCCCATACATGACCCCTCCACCAACACCTTACATTGCTGTGGAATATTTGTTACAGATTATGAAAGAAAATGATCATACTATTACAACTAACTATGGTCCATAGCATACACTTGGTATATTTTTTCCATACACCCCCTATTATTAACACTATGTATTAGTATTGTACATCTGTTATAGTTCATGAGAGCACACTCTCATATTTCTACTGTTAACCACAGTCCACCTTCCACTACATAGTTTACTGTGCTACACAGTCCCATGACTCGTACATTCTATCTAAAGTGTACAATCAGTTGCTCTTAATTTCATCACAGAGTTGCACAGTCATGGCCCCAGTAAACCTTTGAATGTTTTCCTTAGTCCAAAAGAAAAAACCGCAGGGGGCCGGCTCGATAACCCAGTGGATAGGGCACCGGCATACCACATGGGAGGCCCTGGGTTCGGTTCCCGGGGACCTCTCCTAGCGGGCAGACCGCCTTGAGAATCGCAAGCCGCCATGGGCGGGCCAGAGCCGCCGTGGGCAGGGCAAAAAGCTGCCACGGACAGGGCAAAAGCTGCCACGGGCAGGGCAGGTCACCCGCGAATGGAGCCCAACCAGCCACCCGTGAACTGAAAGCCGGCCGTGAATAGAAGCAGAAGCCGCCCACAAGCGGGGAAAGCCGCGCCTGCACAGTGACCAGTCTCGGCGCGTCGCCATAGCGGGGGGGGAAGGGGAGATATGTAATAAAATAAATAAATCTTTAAAAAAAAAAAAAAAGAAAAGAAAAAACCCCATACTCCCCTATTGTTGACCCTTAGCATTGATATAGTGAATTCTTTGACATTGATGCAAGAATATTATAATATTGCTGTTATCTATAGCCCATTAGTTTCATTAATTGTATTTTTCCCATGCATCACTATATTCTTACAATCTTGTAATAGTGACATAAATTTGTTTCAGTTCATAGAAGAACATTCTTATATTTGTACTATTAACCACAATCTTCATCCACCACTGGGTTCACTATGTTATTCAGGCCCTAGATTATTCTCTAGCTTTCTTTCAATTGATATTTATGTCTCTAGACTACCCCTTTCAGCCACAATTCCACTTATAAACCAGCCATGATAGTTATACTCACTGTAATGTGTTATCATAAACTCCATTCCCATGATAGGTGTTTTAACATTTATTGAATGCCTACTGCGGTCCAGTCCCTAGGGATACCAAAACATATAAGGTATTCTACAGGTCCTTAATGAACCCACAGAATAATAAAATTTCATGTAAAAGTTTTCATTCATTTAGTCACACATATTTACCAAATGTGCATTGTTTAGTGCCAGTCTTCATGTCAGGTCCTTGATAAAATTCTCATTTCTGTTAAAAAAAAAAAATCAGCATCAATGATTAAGACACCAATGATGAACAAAATATAGTACACAAAAATTATTTTAAACTTATCTGAATAAAAAAATAATAAAGAATGCTGCAAATGGCAAATATAAATGTTTTTACAAATAATTATGGAGACTATCATTTAAAATGTTTGCTAACAACGAGACCAAATTACTAAATGTATTGAAGAATTTTCTAGAATGCATTGACATGTATGATCTGGAGTTCATTGTTATGAATATCTTCATTTCAGATACATATTAATTAGATTTTTCCTATATTTCTTAGTTATAAAATGCATTTAATCAATACCCCTTTGAGATCAAATTAGCAAAACATTCATTTGATTATGAGAGGTTATGTTATGTATTTTAAATTTTAATCATTGTATATTTCTGGGGTTTCTCATTTGTAAATCTTATGATTGCTTTGTTTAATATAACCAAAGGTCAAAGTGAAAGGGTAAGCCATGAAATTATTCATGCAGAATATGTGAACCCCAGAGGATTAGACTTAGGGTCCGAAGATAATGAGTTGAATCTATTTCTTTCCATGGTGCCAATTTTAATATAGTGAACTAAATATTTTTGGAAAAGTTTACTCACATTAATAAAGTGCTCTATGTTTTCTTCTTCCACACATTGGAGCTATGTCAGGGACAGAAAAGTAGGGCAGATTTCTGGAAACATGGTGACATTAACTTAGAGTCTCCTTTCCTTTCCTTCCAACTTTCCTAAAACAAACAGCTGCTGAGGCCCATACAACACTGGGTTCAACTGAAATCTTAGCGATGTTGGAGCTTCTGAGGAAAAAATTAGTATGGGACCACACTTTCTCCCAGGAGGTCTCCAAGGCAGCTGGAGAGAGACCAGTGTCAAAATGCCCTGACAGAATTTCTGACATGGCAGCCTGGAGAGCACATGGACTTGCTCCCATTGAAACTGGTAAAATTTTTAAAAATAAAATTTAAAAAAAACTTTTCAATGTCTCTGGAAATGGTCCTAAGAACATACAGCCAATGAAAAAAAACATTTAATAAAGAAAACCTACTTAAACTTGCTAAGAACTATGAGTCTATCCCTTTCTCTGCCACCCCAACACACTATAACGGAAATTCCACTGTAAACCATTACAGCCAAAAACACAGGGATCCCTCTCCAACCAACTACCATTTGAGAGCTATAGTGTCTCCCCAAGAGTTGAAGGTCATCAGCATTTTTCATTTTACTCTCCGCTACCTGTTGCAGAGACTAAGATCTAGGAAAGTGCAACCAAGATGCAAGGCTTCCTTTTTCTGCCCAATATCCACTTATGGGATGGAGACCTTGGCTGGGGTGCAGCTTACTGAGAATACTGGGGCCCAGGGTTTCCTCACTCTAATTTGTTCCTAAAGCATAGATTCCACACCAAGACAGGTAAGCTGAGAAGTGCCCTAACTCCATAAGAGGTGTCACTCAGAGAATAACACCATCCCTGCCCCCCAGCTCCAGAGCCTTGTTTCAGAGATTTTGCCCAGGGGAAACAGGGACCATAAAACAAAGAACTACAAATCTCTTCCCAAATGAGTTAACTTCATTTTCAACAGAGCATGGGGAAAATCAAAGGAAAAGCGCTCTTAAAACAATGGAGGGTGTGGTGCAAAGCAATTAAATAAGAGACTGGTAAATTCCTTAGTGATATAAACTAAGCCATAGACTGGTTCATTTACAGGAGAGAACCAAGTAAACACAGCTAGAAATAGCCCTCCTGGTGTCACAACAAATCTCAAGCACAGACCTCCAAAACTACCCCAGTAAAGGAGCTTGCATGTCATTGGGCGTGGTCAGGATAAGAGACAGTCAAAGAGAGCCCTGCCAAAAGCACTGTTATCCAAGGATAATTCTCTCATCAATGGGCAACATCAGAGGCCTCCCAATGTGGGAGTGAAATAGAACTCACTAAAATAATCCAGCTAGTTACCGAACAAATAGATAAGCAAAAAACAATAACAAGCCTCGAAGACGGGGAGACCAGTATCTACAGTTGCTATAAATTTTGTTTTAAATATCCAGTTTCCAATCAAATATTATGAGCCATGCAAAGAAACAGGAAAGGCTGACACTTGTCAATTTTTACAAAGCAGCTGCTGGGATTTTGACAGGGAATTTATTGAACCCATAGATGAGTTTGGGTAAATTTGCCATCTTAAAAAAATGTGATTCTTAACAATTCATGAATATGTAATGGCTACATTTATTTTGATCTTTTCAATTTCTCTCAGCTATGATATGTAATTCTTAGTGTACAGTCATTACAATTCTTTTATTAAATATATCCCTAATTATTTTACCCTTTGTGCTATTGGGAATGAAATTGCTTTTAAAATATCATTATCTGGAGGGACACCAAGATGGCAGCAAAGTGCTCCTGGAGTCAGCTGGTGCTACAAGGCAGTTAGTAATCACCCAGAGCTACCGAAAGCACCTGTTTGGGGGCCCCAGGAGACCAGAAGAGCATCCTGCAACATCCTTGAAAGAATGGAAGGAGGAGACTGCCCATCTGCAGAGAGGATTCGTGAGTAGAGCCCGCCGCACTATGGAGATCTGCGCCCATGGCGCAAGTCAGACCGGGAGCTATTCCGTGACCGGTGTTGGAAGCTCCTTTTCCTGAAAAACAGGGTAGGAAGACATGGTTTAGCACTGACTTCAGCTACTAATTAGTACTAATTAGTAAATTCAGCAGGCAAAAGTATATTCCTAGGAACAACTTTGAGACTGTCCAGCTCAGAAGGAGGCTGGTAGCTGCCATTTTGACTCCGCCCCTGGCCTGAGGAGAAGCAGGACTGATTGAAAAGCACAGTGCTGGTAAGGACCTGCTTCTTTCCACCCAGGTCGGATTGCAGGTCTAGCCTGAACCCACCTCCGGCAGGGAGGAAACTGGGGTGACCTGCACCACCTCTCTACGAAGCTACAAGCCACCCCACAAAGGCCAGTGCCCATCCTACTCCAGTGGCCCAGGCTGCCTCAGCAGCTATTCCGTGGCTGGAGTTGGACGCTCCACTTCGTATAAATGATGGAGGAAGAGACTGTTGTCCACTGACCTCAGCTACTGATTAGTGGACTCTGCTGGCTAAAGTATAATCCTAGAAACAGCTAGGGTTTAAACCTGTCCAAGTTGGAAAGAGTCCAGTAGCTGCCATTTTGACTCCAACTCCTGCATGAGAGGAAGACTGGCTGATTGAAAATCCAGTGAAATTAAGGATTGGCTTCTTTTCCACCAAGATCGGACTGCAGTCCTACCTTAGGCTCCAGCAACAAGGAAGCTGGCTGGACCTGTACCAGGCTCTCCAAGCAACTGCAAGTGCTCTCCACTGGCACAGACTGAATAGACAAGTCACCTGGGGTGCGTGCCTGCACATCAATAGGATAGGAGAGGTGCTGGGCAACGGTAGGAGTTTTAAGCCCACACGAACTGGTCTGTTGAGTGCTTCGAGTCCATCTCCACCTCTGTTCCGCCATAGGATAGGAGAGGGCTGGTGCTCCCTCAGCCTCTTAGGGCAACTTTAGGCACTTATGGCCTGCACAAACCCCACCATTGGGCACCTGTCGCTCTATCCTCATCCCTAATAGTACAAAAGGTGGACTGTGTTTGCTGAGTCTCTCTGGGTAGCTGCAGGTGCTTTTGGCCCACACTGCTTGGAATGGTGGGTACTTGTGGATCTACCCTTATCCCCCAACAGGAAAAGAGGGGGCTGGTGTTTCCACAGCCTTTCTGGGCAACTGCAGACTTTTAGCCTTCATGGACTGGACTGGTGGGTGTTTGTGGATCCACCCACACCCTCAATAGGTTAAAGAGGGATCTGGTGTCTCCACAGTCTCTCTGGACAACAGCAGATACTTTCGACCTACAGGGACTGAACCGTTGGGTGCCTATGGATCCAACCCCATGCCTTAATAGGATAGGAGGGAGCTCGTGTTTTGTCTGCCTCTCCAGACAATGGCAGGTATTCTCAGCCTAAAGAGACTGAACTGTTGGGCACCCATAGAACCACCCCTACCACCCAATAAGATAGGAGGGGGCTGGATCTTCCTCAGCCACTCTGGACAATGGTGAGTATTTTCAGCCTACAGGGACTGAACTGTTGGGAGTTGGTGGTTCCATTTCCACCTCTAAAGGGCAGAAGGAACAGGACTCCCTCAGCTTCTCAGGGCAACTGCAGGCATATTCAGCCCACATAGATTAGATTTTTGGGCACTCCAGAGAGTCCATTCCCACCACCAGCGGGGAGGGGGTCTGGTGCTACATCAGTTTACTTGAGCAACTGATTTTGGACCCACATGGCATAGATTGTTATCCACAACTATAGCTCCATCCCCATCCAAGGTAGGGGAGAAAAAAGTGTAAAGCTTCATTGTCTCTCCAGGTAACTACACACAGTCTTGTCCTGCCCAAATTGGATTATTATACACTGCTGCAGCTCTGTCCCTACCCCTGACAGAGGATAAAAGGTGGGAGAAGCTTCATCAATTCCTGAGACAATGTGGGCAGCTTCAGCCTCCATAGCTTACAGCACCAACTTCATCTTTGGCTCCTACTACACAACCAGCAAGGGAGAAAAGACAAGAAAGCCCTAAACTAAAGGGAGAAACTGCACTTAGAATAAATATATCTAACAAGCCAGATGCAAAAACACTAACAAAAAATTACAATCCATACCAAGAAACAGGAAGATATGGCCCAGCTAAAGGAACAAGATAAGCTTGCAGGTGATATAAAGGAATTGAGACAACTAATCATAGATGTTCAAACAAATCTCCTTAATAAATTCAATGAGAAGGCTAAAGAGATTAAGGATATTAAGTAGATATTGTATGAGCATAAAGAAGAATTTGAAAGCATACATAGAAAAGTAGCAGACCTTATGGGAATGAAAGGTGCAATAAATGAAATAAAAAATACACTGGAGTCATATAATAGCAGATTTGAGGAAGCAGAAGAAAGAACTTGTAAGCTTGAAGACATAGCCCCCAAAAGCAAACATACCCAAGAACAGATGAAGGAAAGAATGGAAAAACTTGAACAGGGTCTCAGGGAAATAAATGACAGCAAGAGACATGCAAAGATACATGTCACAGTTGTTCCAGAAGGAGAAGAGAAGGGAAAAGGTGCAGAAGGAATATTTGAAGAAATAATGGTGGAAAATTTCCCAACCTTATTGAAGGACATAGATATCCATGTCCAAGAATCACAACATACTCCCATATGAATAAATCCAATAGACCAACTCTGAGACTATCAAATGCCAAAGACAAAGAAAGAATTCTTAGAGCAGCAAGAGAAAATTAATGCATAACATATAAGGGATACCCAATAAGATTAAGTTCCTATTTCTCATCAGAAACCAAGGCTGCAAAAAGGCAGTGGTATGATATATTTAAGATACTGCAAAAGAAAAACTGCCAGCCAAGAAATTTATATCCAGCAAGATTATCTTTCAAAAATGAGGACAAAATTAGAATATTCACAGATAAAAAAAAACTGTGAGACTTTATAACAAAAAGAACAGCTTTGCAGGAACTACTAAAGGGAATGTTACAGCTTGAAAAGAAAAGACAGGAGAGAGGGGCTTGGAAGAGAGTCTAGAAATGATGACTGTATCAGTAACAGTAACTAAAAGTGTCAAAAATAAAATGACAGATAAAACACAAAGATCAAAATGGGTGAAATAAGAACTGCCATTGCAGTCATAACATTGAATGTTAATGGATTAAACTCCCCAATCAAAAGACACAGACTGGCAGAATGGATAAGAATATATAAGCCATCTATATAATGTCTGCAAGAGACTCAACTTAGACCCAAGCATACCAATAGATTGACAGTGAAAGGTTGGAAAAAAGATATCCCCGCATGCAGTAACCAAAGAAAAGCTGGGGTAGCTATACCTACATGAGGTGATAGAGACTTTAAAAGCAAAACTGTTATTAGAGACAAGTAAGGCTATTACATATTAATAAAAAGGATGATTCACCAGGAAGAAATAACAATCATAAATATATATGCACCTAACCAGGATGCCCCAAGATACATGAGGCAAACACTGGCAAAACTAAAGGGAGAAATAGACGTCTCTACAATAATACTTGAAGTCTTCAATATCTGGGCAGAAGATCAATAAAGAAACAGAGAGATTGAATAATATGATAGATGGACTAAACTTAATAGACATATACAGAACATTGCACCCCAAACAGCAGAATATACATTCTTTTCAAGTGCTTATGGATCTTTCTCCAGGATAGACCATACGTTGGGTCACAAAGCAGGTCTCAATAAATTCAGCAAAATAAAAATTATACAAAGCACTTTCTCTGATCATAATGGAATAAAGTTGAAAATCAACAAGCAGCAGCAAAAGGGGAAATCCACATATATATGGAGATTAAACAACATATTGTTAATTAATCAGTGGGTCAAAGAAGAAATTTCAAGAGAAATCAATAAATATCTCGAGATGAATGATAATGAGCATATGACATATCAGAACATATTGGATGCAGCAAAGACAGTGTTAACAGGAAAATTTATAGCCCGCAATGCTTACACTAAAGAAGAAGAAAGAGCTAAAATCAATGACTTAATTACACAGCTGGAAGAACTAGAAAAAGAACAGCAAACTAATCCTAAAACAAGTAGAAGGAATGAAACAACAAAGATCAGAGCAGAAATAAATGAAATTGAGAACAACAACAAAAAAAAATAGAATTAACAAAACCAAAAGTTGGTTCTTCAAGAAGATTAACAAAATTGACAAACCCTTAGCTACACTGACTAAGAAAAAAAGAGAGGAGATGAAAATAAATAAAATAAAAATTGAAAATGGGAACATTACTACTGACCCCACAGAAATAAGAGAGATCATAAGAGAATACTATGAACAATTTTATGCCAAAAAACTAGACAAGTTAAATAAAATGGAAAAATTCCTAGGAAAGTACAAACAACCTACACTGACCCTAGAAGAATAGAAGACCTCAACAAACCAATCACAAGTAAATAGATTGAAACAGTCATCAAACAGCTCCCCAAACTGAAAAGCCCAGGACAAGACGGTTTCACACGTAAGTTCTACCAGGCATTCAAAGTAGATTTAATATCAATCTTACTCAAGCTCTTGCAAAAAATTGAACAAGAAGGAATGCTACCAAACTCATTTTAAGAAGCCAATATCACCCTGATACCAAAGACAGGTAAGGTTATTACAAAAGAAGAAAATTACAGACCCATTTCTCAAATGAATACAGTTTAAAAATCCTCAATAAAATACTTGCTAATCAAATCCAACAACACGTTAAAAGAATTATTCATTGTTATCAAGTGAATTTTATACCAGGCATTCAAGGCTGGTTCCACACAAGAAAATCACTCAGCATAATACACCACATTAATAAATAACAATAAAAGAGCAAGAAATCCAATTAAAAAATGGGCAAAAATTTTAAATAGACATTTCTTGAAA
This sequence comes from Chaetophractus vellerosus, assembly GCA_004027955.1. Lineage (NCBI taxonomy): Eukaryota > Metazoa > Chordata > Mammalia > Cingulata > Chlamyphoridae > Chaetophractus > Chaetophractus vellerosus. The sequence goes on from PVKH010001846.1 coordinate 15,536, forward strand.
GAGGAAATACAAATGGCCAAAAAGCACATGAAAAAAATGTTCCATATCTCTAGCTATTAGGGAAATGCAAATTAAAACAACAATGAGATATCATCTAACACCACATAGAATGGCCATTACTTAAAAAACAGACAACAATAAGTGCTGGAGAGGATGTGGAGAAATAGGAACACTCCTTCACTGTTGGTGGGAGTGTAAAATGGTACAGCCTCTGTGAAAGACAGTTTGGCAGTTCCTCAGGAAGCTAAATATAGAACTGCCATATAATCCAGCAATTCCCCTACTAGTAATATATCCAGAAGAACTAAAAACTATGACATGAACAGACATCTGCACACTGATGTTCATAACAGCATTATTCACAATTGCCAAAAGATGGGAACAACCCAAGTGTCCATCAACCAAGGAATGGATAAGCAAAATGTTGTATATACATATGATGGAATACTGTGTTGCAGTAAGAAGAAATGAAATTGGGACATTTGTAATAACATGGATGAATCTTGAAGACATCATACTAAACGAAGTAAGCCAGAAACAAAAGGACAAATAGTGCATGGTTTCATTAATACAAACTAAATATGAAGAATAAACACATGGAGTTAAAACCTAGAGTATAGGTTATTAAGAGATAAGAGGAGGGTTGAGAAGAACTACTGATGCTTAATGTATGTAGAAGCTTTAACTTGACTGTAAAAGTGTGGAAATGGATACAGTTGATGGTAACACATTATAGCGAGCAGCAATTGGTTTATAAATGGGATTGTGGCTGAAAAGGGTAGTCTGAAGGAAGTAAATGTCAATTGAAAGAAAGCTAAACAATAATATAGGGACTGAATAGCACAGTGAACCCAGAGTTGGATGAGAATTGTGGTTGAGTGTACAAATGCAAGAGTGTCCTTCTGTAAGCTAGAGTAGATGTACATCACTATTGCAGGGTAGTGGGAATGTTGAATAAGCAAGGGAAATCTACAATTGGTGTGGCCTATAGACTGTGGTTAACAACAATAAGATAATATTCTTGTATCAATGCCAAAGATGTACTGTGCTGATAATGGAGGTGTATGGAAAAAGTTTGCCAAATGTACACTAGATTGGGACTATAGTTAGTAGTAATATTTTGATGATATTCTTGCATAGTTCGTAACAAATGTTTCACAACAATGCAAAGTGTTGGTGGAGGGATGATGTGTGATACCCTGTGTGATGTTATATATGTTTACTTTGTAGTTCACAATCTTTACTAAATATTTATTGTTTATGCGTGTTCAAGTATGAATGATATACTTCAATAAAAATGTATTTAAAATACAAAACAAAAAAACAACAAAAAATCAATATCTGACTGTTTGTTTCTAGTATGTAGAAAGACAATTGATTTTTAGGTATTAATATTGTATCCTGGGATGTTACTGAACTTGTTTTTTATTATGTGCATAATTACTGTCATGGCAGCTCTATCAAAAATGTCACAGACTGGTTGGATTAAACAGCAGTAATGTGTTGTCTCATAGTTTTGGAGGTAAGAAGTCCAAAATCAAGGTACTGATAGGCTATGCCTTTTCCAAAGTCTAGTGTCCTGTTGGCTGGCTGGCATGCACTGTCTCCATCCCACGGTAATGTGTTTCTTTCTGTCTTCTCTTGTAGCTTCTACTGTGTCAAATTTTCTTTGCTTATGAGTATTTGTCATATTAGATTAAAACCCACCCTGCTTCAGTTTGGCCTCATCTTAACAGGGTCTTAGAAATCCACTTACAAACCTGTTTGCACCAACAGGTCCAGGGGTTGGGACTTGAACATGTCATTGTAGAGGATGTGATTCAATCTGCCACAATTATCTTTGCCTTGGTCCTTCATTTCTTCTTGTGGTTTCAAATTATTGTCTGATGTTATATCCTTTCAGACTGGAAAATTCTGTAGAATGTCCTTTAATGCTCATCTATTAGGAATAAATTATTTCATCTTTTTGGGGGGAATATTATTTCACATTAATTTTTGAAGGGTGATTTTTTGGGATATAAAATTCTTAATGGGTCATTTGTTTTTGTTTTTGGTTTTGGTTTCAGCACTTTGAGTGTTTCATTCCACTACCTTTTGGCTACATAGTTTCTGATATGATGTTGGCTGTTAATCTTATCATCATTCCCTTATACATAATGAGTCTTATTTCTCTTGTTGCTTTCAAGATTTTTCTCTTTTCACTGGCTTTCAGCAGTTTAACCATGATACATCTACTAATGGGCGTCTGCATTTATCCTACATGGAATTTGTTGCTCTTCTTGTATTGTTAAGTAATATTTTCATATATTTGGGGAGTTTGCAACCATTATAACTTCAAATAATTTTTCTACCCCTTCTACTCTCCCCATCCTTGTGAGACTCCCATTATTCAAGTATTGGGATACATGATGTTTTCTTACAAGTATTTGAGGCAACTTTCATTTCTCTTTATTATTATTATTTCTGTTATTCAGATTGGATAAATTCTATTGCTCTACCCTTAAATTTACTGATTCTTTCTTCTGCCATTAAAAAATGCTGTTGGGTCTCTCTACTTGATAATTTAAAATTTATAATTACTACATTTTCAACTCTAGAATTTCCAGTTGGATTTTTTAATACATACAATTTTTTATCTCAAATAAAATTCTTTGTTTAATCATAGCCATCATATGTTCTTTAATTTTTATCATGATTTCTTTTGTTCTTTGGACATACTTATAATAGCAGATTTAAACACTTTCTCTGTTAAGTCCAACATTTGGGTCCTGTTAAATGTGTTACTTAAACTATGGGAATTTATTAGCTTACAATTTGAGGCAGAGAAAATGTCCAAATCAAGGCATCATCAAATGATGTTTTCTTCCTGAAGACAGGTTGCCAGCCATTCTTGGCTCCTCTGCCAAAAGGCAAGATACATGGTGATATTTGCTTGTCTGTCCCTTCTCTTCCTGGTTTCATTGCTTTCAGCTTTTTGCTTCTGTGGCTTTCTCTCTCATTCACTTTCTTTATTCATTCTGGTTATAAAGGACTCTAGCAAAAGAGTAAGACCCAGCCTGAATGAGGTGGGTCACAACTCAACAGACGTAGTCTCACCAAAATTCCTACTTACAAAGAGTTTACATCCATAAGAATGGATTTGATTTAAGAACATGCTTTTCTAGGGTACATATAACTACAAACCACCACAGGCCCCTTGAGACAATATTTATTGATTGCTTTTCTCCTGAGTATGTCTGTGGTTGATTTGTCTATCACAGTTTGGATATGTTCTTGGTCTTAGTTCTCATTTCTGGTGGGTTTGAACCCTTTGCAAATAAGAGTAATTCATAATGTTACTTCAGTGAAGGTATGACCCAACTGAATCAGGTAAGGCTTCAATCCAGATTACTAGAGTCCTTTTTAAGCAGAGTGAAAGTCAAATGGAGAGGGAAGTCACAGGGAGCAACCAAGAAGCCAAGGACCAAGTATCATCTGCAAGATAACCCAAAATACCACAGTCTTTGGGGAGAAAGCACCACCTTTTTGGCACCTCAGTTTTGGACTTCTCTAACCTCAAAACTGTTAGCCAATAGATTTCCATTTTTTAAGACAATCTATTGTATGTTATTTGTTTTAATTGCTAGGAAACTAGAACAGAGTCATACATTCCTGTTTCTTTGCATGCCTTATAAATAGTTTTTGGAATTTGGGAATTTTAAATAACATTGTAGCTACTTTGAATTGGGACTTTTTCCAGAAGAGTATTACAATTCTTTATTTATTAAGTACTACCTTGATTAAATCTTTGAAATTTATTTATTATATATTGTATGGCTATTACTGTTATTTCTCGGGTTATGTTGTTGTTCTTGTTAGATGATGATGATGATCATGATTATGCCTTGCTTTCACTCCAACATCTGTTTAGCTCATTAATGGTTGGTCAGTAACTGTGCTCAAGTCTTCCAGCAAGGTAAGGTTCCACTTCCTGTGCATAGATCTGTGTTTCTGGGGAATGTATTCAAAATTCAAGCAATGTTTCTGGCTTCCCCATCTTTTATTTTCTACCAAGCCATTTCATGTCCCTTCTTTGTATGTGTCCAGACCCATAGTCAGCTTATAATGTGTGCAAATCTTGGAGAAAATATGAATTACCAATATCATCCCCAAAATAGAAATTTGTGACCAAGTTTCATAAAAGGGATTTGAAAATCTATTAAGCTTTACAATACAAAAATGTATCCTTTGGGGGCATTTATCCCAGAGAAATAGAATTTTAAAAACTGTGCAAAAATATTCACAGTAGCTTTCCTTGTAATACCCTGAGCCTAGGTACAATGACTTGTACAATGAATGAATTTTCAATTTAAAAAAAATCTGTGGTATCTCCAAACCACAAAATGCTACTCAGCCATATAAAAACACAAACTATTTATACATGCATCAACTTATATGAATCTCTGGGGAATTATGCCAAGTAAAAGAAACCAATCCCCAAAGCTTCATGCTGTATTATTTCATGTACATAGCTTGAAGTTACAAAATTTTAGAAATCAGAAACAGATTAATGGTTGTCACCTATGAAGGATGGAGAGAGGTAACAGGAGGGAAAGTCATATGGTTATCAAAGGGCAACATGAGGGACCTGCATGTGATGTCACTATACCGTACATGAACTATAGTCATGATCCAATGATTTTCTATATGATAACATTGCACAGAGTTAAACACACACAGACACATAATTTAATACATATAAAACTGTTGATATCTGAATAAGTCTAAAGGATTAATCAATGTTAATTTCCTTGTTGTGAAATTGTACTAAAGTTATGCAAACTGTTACATTGAACGTGGATCAAGGATACACTTGATCTAAATATATTATTTCTTAAAACTACATGTGAATCTATATATCAAAAAATTTTAATTAAAATATGATAAAGACCAATCCCTAAACACCACATATTATGCTAAATGGCAAAGCACTAAAATAATTTTGATGAATATCAGGAACTAGACTGGAATGCTAAGTAAACCACAGTGTATGATAAAGAGGCATTTATGATTTCTGGTCTTATTTCATTAGCCAAAGCAAATTCAATGACAACACCTAACTTCGAGGGGTCTTAGGAGTGTTGTGCTATCCTGAGGAGAAGTAGGTATAAGTGTTAAATAGCCATAATCACCACGGTCTTCTCTGTTGATCATGAAATAATTATTTCATTCTCTTTCTCACATGCAGTCCACACTCATACCTACCCCAAAGGAGGAAACTCAAAAGTGCCATTCATTCATTGTGTACAATTGAAAATCCAGGATCTCTTTGTCTAGAGACCCATAAACTAGAAAAGACAATTAGCCTGTTTCCCATACACTCAATTTACAGTGGTGGAACTGGGACAAGATAATCACATATAATCCATTTTGGAAAGGGGGATGAAGGGGAACACAGAAATCCCTAGGCTTTAGCAACTGGCATTAGCTGAATAGATTAAGTGAGGTGCCCCCTGAGTAAAATCTGATAATGTTCTCCACCATAAGTTCACCAAGACATTGGCTCCATCTTCTGTGAGGTTTTGCCTTATGCATTTTCTTCCTTGACCACATCTTACATGGCCAGTGGAAATATCTCTGGCTTTGGGGCTGAGCAGCTTTTCTCAGCCTCCCCATGCCTGTAGAAAACAGGGTACCTAAGAGTCCTTTTAATCTCAAAAAGCCATAGCTTTTTATAGTCCAAGCTCATAATGTAGTAAATTCTTTTGAAAACAAAGTAGGCAACTTATTTATTTTTGTTTGCATTTTATAACACTTAAATGAAATAGATGATATGAAGAGAAACGTGTGTTAATCATAAGTGTATAACAATGAATTTTCATAACGTGAGCACACCTAGGTACCCAGTCTCCAGATTGAGAAATAGAATATTTATTACCTGTCCAACAAGTCCTTCTCATGTCACCCCCTCCCCAGTCAGTTCCAGCTCTCCTCCCCATTAAACATTATACTGATTTCTAACAGCCTTAGTTTTTGTCCCAACACCATACTTTTAAAATTATTATACAGTAAAATTTACATTTTCTTTATGTGAATTTCTATGCATTTTAACACATATATAGATTTGTGTACCCAGCACTACAATCAAGATACCAGAAAGTTCCATCATCCCACAAATCTTTCTTGTACTATCCCTTTGTAAACTCCTTCCCCCTATCCATAACTCAAGGTAAGCACCCACCTCTTATCCATTACTATAAATACCTTTGGGGGGATGTCATAAAAATAGAATTTTACAATACGTAACCTTTTGACTCAGGCTTTTGTCACTCAGCTTGATGCCTTTAAGATACACTCAAGCTCTTTCATGTATCACTATTTCATTATTCCAATGCCCTAGTATTCTATTGTATGGATATACCCCAACTGGTTATCTTTTCACCCACTGAAGGACACTTGGGAGTAAATATCCAAGAGTAGGATTACTATATTATATGGTAGGACCATGTTTAAGCTTACGAGAAGCTGTAAAAGTGTTTTCTTGAGTGACTATACCATTTTGCATTTCTACAGTCAGTGTATGACTGTGATAGTTGTTCCACAAGCTTTGTCAGCTCTTGTTACCATCAGAATTATTTGTTTTATCCATTCTCATTGGTATGTAGTAACATCCCATTATCATTTTGATTTGCATTTCCCAGGTGCCAGTAAAGTTGAATATCTTTTCATATACTTACTTTCCACCTGAATATGCTTGTTGTTGACATGTCTGTTCTTGTGTCCAATTTTTAATTGTGCTATTTGATTCTATAATGTTGACATTTGAGAGTTCTTTACATATTCTAGACACAATCTTTCATTATATATGTGATTTGCAGATATTTTTCTCCCAACCGTACTGTGCCTCTTTTGTTATTTCAGCAGCGTGTTTTGCCCAGTGGTGTGCTTTTTTGTGAGTGTTGTTTTGTTTTGTTTTTCAGTTTTGATGAAATCCAATATGTCATTTTTCATGCTTTTTTTGGGATCAGGCATAAGAACTCTTTGTTTAGTCTCTGGTCAAGAAGTTTTCCCCCCACATTTTCCTTTTAAAATTTTCTAAATGTGATCAATTTTAAGTATTTTTTGCATAATTGTGAGATTCGTTGTAGATATGTTTGGTATATGAATAAACAATTATATATGACAATTATTCCAAAACCAATTTGTTGAAGAGGCTTTTCTTTCTCCTTGAATTTGTTTTGCAAATTTGCCAAAAATAAAATTGCCATATTTAGATAGTCCAGTTTTGAACACTCTAAGTGTTCAGTCATTTATTTGTCTATTCCTTAATCATCAAGACACATTGGCTTAATGATCATAATTTTATAATTAAATTTATAATTGGGTAATATAATTCCTCTAACTTCATATATCTTTTACAAAATAATTTTAGTTATTTCATTTCTTTTGTCTTTCCATATAAAGTCTAGAATCAACTTGCCTAAATCCACAAAAATATTGTGCTGCAATTTTAATTGGAATTATATTAAAACTATAGATCTATTTGGGAGAATTGACCTCTTAACTATACTGAATCTTCCAGTCCATGAACAAGGTATGCCATTTATTTTGGTCCTTTAATATATCTTTCATCAGCATTTTCTAGTTTTCACCATAAAATCTTGTATCTGTTTTGTTAAGATACATACCTAAGCATTTTGAAATTTGGAGTTATTGTAATTTTTAATTTTTTAAAATTTCAATTTCTGTATTGTTAGTATGTAGAAATACTATTCCTTTCAGAGTGTTGATTTTGTACCCTTCAACCTTACTGAACTCATTTAATGATTCCAGGATTTATTATATAGATTCCTTTCTAGGTAAATAATATCGTGTGTGAATAGGAACAGTTTTGATTATTCCTTTCCAGTTTATGTGCAATTTATTTCATTTTCTTTTCTTTTTGTAGTGGCTAGAACTATTAGTAGTATATTGAAAATAGTGATAATTTATTTTAATAATAATTATATTGTGATAATATGTATACCCACAGCTCTTTTCTAGACATACTTAAGGTTCATTTAACTTTTTTTCTCTCCTTCCCTATTTTTAATTTTGAATATATTGAACTTATTAGGCTTTGTTAGGGGAACTATACCTTTTTTATAGATTTATCTGATTGAAAGAATTTACTGGGCTTCCCAAGGTAATTTTGGTCTTTACTCTGCGATATATTATACAGTTAGGCAGTTTTAACAATTGGTTTGAGGGTTGTTCTCGTGACTATTCCTTTCTGCAATACTGAGTTGTAATTCACCTTTTTGTTTTGTATTAGAGAATTTGTATGTTTACTGAAAAGATCATTCATGAAATACAGATTTCCCATAGACCATATTATTAACACCTTGCTTTAGTGTTGTATATTTGTTTCAATTCATGAAAGGACATTTTTATAATTGTACTATACAACTATTAACATTTATAATTGTACTATAGTCCATCATTTGCAATAGGATCACTGTTTGTGTTGTACAGTCCTATGGTGTTTTTTTTTTCAAATTTTTATTCTAGTAACATATAATCCACCTTTTTTTGCTCAAAATTGTTTTCAGTTTTATCTCTTACTAGTAGAAGTTGAGAAGACATTCCTCTTCTCAACTGCTTCTCAAGTCTCCACTTTTCTGGATTCTATTTCCTTTCCTTGCAGCTTGGGAACTATCTATTCATAAACGAGTTCATCTCTTTCTTGGAGTAACTTGTCAAATTAAGCCAATGGTCTCCAATAATTAATACTAACTTTTAAATTTGAAAATCAAGATATTTTGGGGAACCAGCTGTGGCTCAATTGGTAGGGCTCTGATTTACCACATGGGAGGCCCCGGGTTCGGTTCCCAGGGCCTCCTGGAGAAGGCAAGCCGCCATACGGTAAGCTGACTCAGCAGGATGCTGCAGCAGGGGGAGACAAGCAGACACGGAAAAGCGTGAAGCAAATGAACACAGCAAGCACAAGCAGCAAGGGGGGGGGGATATATAAATAAATAAAAATAAATCTTTTTTTTAAAAAAAGATATTTTATTTAAGAATCTGTATTTATGTTTTACTAGCATTATTAGGAACTTAATAAATAATTTTTCATTTAATGAGCCATATTTTTATCATAGATATTATATTATGCATTTGCCATATACTAATACCTACAATTTTTGTATTATTTTGTTTTTTATGTTTTTTTTAAATTTTTTAATTAGAAAAGTTGTGGGTTTAAAGAAAAACAGTAAAAAAATGCAGCACTCCCACATAGCCCAAATCCTATTAACACTTTGCATGACTACCATATATTTGAGAGAATATTATAATTAAACTATTATCTATACTCCATAGTTTACATTAAGGTGTATTTTTTTCCAATATACCACCCTATTATTAACACCTTGCATTTGTGTTGTACAATTGTTAAAATTCACGAAAGAACATTTGTATAATTGTATTATTAACTGTAATCCATTGTTTACAATAGGGTTCATTGTGTTATACAGTCCTATGTTTTATCTTTTAATTTTTGTTCTAGTACCATATATATGACCTAAAATTTTCTCTTTTAACTACATTCACATATATAATTCAGTGCTGTTAATTACACTCACAATGTTGTGCTATCATTACCACCATCCATTTCCAAAACATTGTAGGTTGTCTTTTCACTTTCATAATAAAGTCCTTTGAGGCACAAAAGTTGTTTTTTTTTTAAGTTCAGTTTCTTGTTAATATTTTATTTTACTTTATTTACCCCTCCCTTCCCCCAGATGGTTTCCTGTCTGTCTGCTCACTTTCTCCAGGAAGCACCAAACCTGGAATTCTCACATGAGAGGGGAATGACCAACAGCCTGAGCCTCAACTGTTCCTTACAGTTGCAGCATATGCTGGCTTGTGGCAGTAGGGGCTGTGTCTAGCTCGTAGGGGCAGGAGGCAGCATCTGCTAGTCTTCTTTTAGTAGCACTGGGCCTGAACCAGGGACCTCCCATGGTATAGGTGGGTGCCCAAGTAGTTGAGCTACATCTGCTTCCCACAAAAGTTTTTAATTTTGATGAGAGCTCATTTATGTATTTTCCCTTTTATTGCTTGTGCTTTGGGTGTAAAGTCTAAGAAACTATTGTCTAACACAAGATCCCAAAGGTGCTTCCCTACATTTTCTTCTAGGACCTTTGTAGTCCTATTTCTTATAATTAGGTCTTTGATCCATTTTGAGTTATTTTTTGTATATGTTGTGAGATACAGTTCTTTCTTCCTTGTTTTGCATATGGAAATTCATTTCTCCTAGCATCATTTATTGAAGAAACTATTCTTTCCCAATTGTCTGGACTTGGCAGCCTGGTTGAAAACCAATTGGCTAAAGATGTGAGACTCTATTTCTCAGCTCTCAATTTGATTCCATTGGTCTATATGTCTGTGCTTGTGCCTGTATCATGCTGTTTTGACCACTATATCTTTGTAATATGCTTTAAAGTCAGGAAGTTTGAATCCTCCAATTTCATTCTTTTTCAAGATGGTTTTGGCTATTTGGGACCCTTTACCCTTCCAAGTAAATATGATAATTGGCATTTCCATTTCTGCAAAATAAGCTATTGGAATTTTCTTGGAATTGCATTGAATTTGTAAATCATTTTGTATAGAATTTACATCTTAACCAAATTTAGTCTTCCAATCCATGAGCATGGAATGCCCTTCCATTTATTTAGATCTTCTTTGATTTCTTTTAGCAAAGTATTTTTTCTGCTTATACGTTCTTTCCATTTTTACGTTTATATTTGTCTTTGTAAATTGATTCCTAGATATAAGATTCCTTTAGTTGATATTGTAAATGGTTTTTTTCTTGATTTCCTCCTCAGATTTCTCATTAATCTTGTATATAAACACTACTGATTTTTGGATATTGTTCTTGTACTCTGCCCCTTTGCTGAATTTGTTTTATTAGCTCTAGTAACTTTGTTGTAGATTTTTAGGGGCTTTCTATACTTAGAATAATATTATCTTCAAATAGTGAAAGTTACACTTCTTACTTTCTTGTTTGGATGTCCTTTATTTCTTTTTCCTTCCTAACTTCTCTGGCTAGAAATTCCAGCACAATGTTGAGTAACAGTGGTGACAGCAAGCATCCTTGTCTTGTTCCAGATCTTAGAGGGAAAGCTTTCAGTGTTTCAAATTGAGACATACTGTTAACTTTTTATTTGCAATGTGTACACTTAGAACTACAAATATTTTAGGTACATACGTTACCTTCCAAATTATCTCAAGTAACATTGTTTTTTAAAAAGTATTTTTAATTGAAGTTTATCATTCGTTCATAAACATCCAAAAACAATAAGTGTATAGTAAAAGTTGTGAAGTTACAAAACAAACATGTGTATCATCACACAGGGCTCACATATACTACCCCGCTACTAGCACCTTGCATTATTGTGAAACAATTATTACAAACTATGAAAGAGCAATCCATTGTTTCTATACAACTGTTTTACCATTGTATATATGTATTGTTTTTGTTTTCCTTTCTGGCCTCTGAAACAATGTCACATATTTTATTATTTTTGTTAGGGCAGCACTCTGCTTCTGGGTACCAGTTTCTACATTAGTTTAGATAGTTAGACTAAATTATAGTAACAAAACAACTCCAAAACCTCAATGGTATAGCATAATAATTTCATGATGGCATGACATGGCCATCAGGGATGTCAAGGGCTGTGACTATTGGTTTAATTTTCCTCATCCTCAATGAAGGGGCACAATTGTTTGTTCCATCTAGCTCACGTTATTCCTCACATGAGATAATGTATGGTATTAACCGTGTGCCAGGAATTGTGCCAGTACTCAGAATTACAACAGGATAGTGATGTAGTCTCTGCTCTAGAGAGCTCACAGGCTATTGAGCGACCTTACTGTACTGACCTATTAGAGGCAAGTGCACACTTTATTTTGGCTCCAGGGGTGAGAATGACCAGGTCTATCTGGTAGTGGAGAAAGGGGAGAAAGGTGAAGTGGGAGTATAAGTTTTTCAGGGGTGATATTTAAGCTAGTTATTAAAGGGTCAGTGGGACTTTAACAATGAGTTATGGGTATACGAGGTGGTTGTTGAGGGTTGGGTGGGAAATGAAATTATGGTCAGACCATGGAGGGAACTTTACATCATACAAAGGAGTTTGAATTTTTATTCATAAAGCACAGGGTAGCCATTGAAAGATATGAAGGGGCATGGTCAGATTTGGAAGAGGTGCTGGAAGACAAATTCAATGTGGAGGGTGAAGGATGGCCCAGAGGTGAAGTGGAATAAAAGGCAGGAGGACTAGATAAGAGGGTATTGGGATAATAACATTTCAAGTCAGTGCAGTTTGTCTAATTCATTTCTCTAGTACTTCTGATGGCTCCTTCTGATCTGTGCTTCCCTTTTAATAATAGCTTCCAGATTTTTCTGAGCAGTTATGCCCTACAAACTCATCTAGAGTTTACAGATCTTCCATCTTCCTATTTTTATTTTTTGCATATTAGGATGTTTGCTCATCTCTAGTCTTTTAGGTTGTTCCTCCTGGAGGGCAGCATCTACCCAGCCTTTTCATTCTCTTCAGCTTCCTGGCAGCCATCACTATTAATTATCTGGACCAGAAATTTGAAATATAATTTTCATAAAATCTTCACTATTTGAAATTATTTTTAAATCAGGATTTTATGAAAATATCCCCTATTATATGGGACTTTAATTTTCTTTTACTAATGTTAATTCTACCCATTCCAATCAAACATTTTGTCTCCCCTTAAAAAAAAATGAAAGTCCATGATCAGTTTATTGAGGTGGGCCTTAAGTCAAGTGAAGCTAATGTAACCATACCCTGGTAGAAATATATATCATGACAAACTCTTTGCAATTGTTGATCTAAATCTATTTTTTATTCTTGCACTTTCATGGAGAGTTCAAATGATGTTTCCTGAATTGCTTTTTATTAGACAATGTAGATTTTGAGCAAGTTTGCATATGAACAACTGTCAAAATTGATTTACCTGAACTTAAATAATTTTAATGTCTTAGTATTCTTAAAGTTTCCTGTTGACTCTTAGGTTTGAGTAAAAATGGAGGACTGAATGGGAACAAAGATCAACTTTCAACACTATAAAAAAAGTTATTCAGGTACCCAAAACTTACAAAGACAACGCTTCTCCAACACCCTGATATTTTTGTCTCTGTTCCCCTTAGTCAGGAAGTTCAAGTAGCTTTCCCAGGACTGCCTAGAAATAACTCCTGCTGGAATATTTTCAGAAAGGGGTTAACATATTGATAAACACACTTGAACTCAGCTGAAGGAACTTGTGATTGATGTAGTTGCAGAAGGTAATAAGGGACCTGGAGACAGGTCAAAGCACAGCAATCACAGCAAATGGATGCAAAGTGTAGTAAATGA